>WEIU01013815.1:3414-26799 GCA_013389925.1 Aegithalos caudatus | reverse complement strand
CATTTTGAAAACATAGACTTCATGGACTTTGATTTATTAGCTACTTTAAGACTTTAAATCCCAATGTCCCCAGATGAAAGGTCAAAATCAAAGTAAAATGTTTTGGATTTCTTAACACAGAGCACTGCATCACAATGTGCTTTAATTCTTTATATTTTTTGAATGTTTGAAAATTTGTGGCTTTCTGTTTATGATGGGAAACTTGTTTGAAATCCAAAATTCTCACAGGACAGGACAATTGCTGTCCACATTTAGAAACAGCTCCCAGGAGCTCACTGATGTCAGAAGAAACTGAAAATAAAAAGATAATTACTGGAAGTGCATTACTTTTAGTGTAAAACTCTGTGTTAATGCTTAGCACAAACCAGAAAATTTAAGATCTGATTAGTGAGAAAATTAGGTCCCCTTTTTGTCATCTTAAATTTGTATTCAACTTGATTTTCTAAATAGATTTCACTTTAATATTTCTCTTGAATACAAGATCTGGATATTTTGGAGTAGAGATCTGAAGAGTGAAGCAGCTGACCAAGAAGTTTTTTAAAAGGAATTTTAACTGTGAGATCATGACCTGAAATAAATGTTGCATAATACTGTCACCATTTTAGCAAGTAAGATTATGCTACAAAAGACTGTAATCTATATATTCATTAAAGTCTGCCAAGAACATGAGTGTGTGTGTGTGTGTGTGTTTGTGTGTGGACTACGCTCTGTGGTTTGTCATATGGTTTTATTGACACATTAGGGAAGGAATGCTGTGTTGCTTATGAGCAGAAAGAGCCATGTAGTTATTTTTTAGATAGCACCTAATGTGCCTGCATGTCTTGATCTCCTGTGCAAAACAGAATTTTTATTTGACACACTATGAAGGATATTTAAGACACCTCTCAGGTCAGTTAGTCACTAGTTATGACTTCAGCACTCAGAAATGAAACTTAAAGCTTGTTTTAAGTCTATTTTAAACTTTCCCTAAGGAAAGTGAGCCACTTATTTCATAATGAGCAATGGTAAAAGCTACAGTTTTATCCAGACCTTCTCCAAGTAGGAGCTGCTTATTGTGTGGGGAGATTTCTTATTGTGCTGTTTGAAAACATCTGACTGTAAACCTATGTTAGTATCAGCTACTGATTCACGAATATCCAACACATTATTATTAGTCTCCTGAGGATGTCAGGAGTGAAGAGTAGCATGCATGGATTTGAAAGATAGCTCTCTAAAAGTGACAAATAGCAAAAAGTATGCAGAGATTTTAGGAAAGATTGTTAAGGATTAGTGTGTCAGTGCAGCAGTTTGAGATTCACAGTAAATTTAAATGATATCTCTATAGATGGTGTGTGGGTATTTCCTTTTAAGAAGAGATTTAAATATGATTTTTGGTTATTTTTAGAAGCATTTTAAAAGTAATAACAGTTGCAACAAGTTAGCACAGAGCACAGCCACATTCTCTGAACTGATGTAATAGATGAGAGTTGAATTTCTGCTCAAGAGATGAGGTTAATAACATTTGTCACAGCTAGAAATTTTATCTATGATGCTAGCTTAATGTTTAGAAAATCTTTTATAGTACGTTTCAATAACATTTTATATCATCAAGCAATACCCTGGGGAAAAAGTTCCCAGACCTGGGCACTACTCAAAAGATACTTTACTAGGAGTTGTGTCTTGTTAGAGATTTTTACTTAAAACACAGATACCAGGCCAGTAGTCTGTGAAAAACAGCCTTCTGATTTTCTACTTACTATGTTTAGACATGCAAAAGACAAATGAAATAACAGACTTCCCGACAGAAAACAGCATGGAGAGAATTTTGGTTTCTATGCAATTCTTTTTAAACAGTCTCTCTATTTTCTTCAGCATCAACTGACATTTAATGTCATCTTTCTAAGCCTCATGACTGAAAATCCATTAACATCCTCTGTTAAAATAAAAAAGCACAGCACAATTTGAGTTAATATTTCTCCTGAAAATTTGACATGTCAGCATTTCATAAAACATTATTTTCTTGAATTGTTATATTTAAGGAAATGCTATGCTCCAAATAGCAGTCGGTAAAACAGAGCTGGGAAAGTGATGGCAGGATTTGTAAGAAGTCAGTCAGCCAATTCAATAACTACAGGAATACCCCTGTTGAAAAAGTAGCCAAGACTTTCCTCCTCTCTCTGTTTTTATCAGAGATATCACAGACAAGGGGTTTTCTAACACTGTAATTACAACTTCCTGAAGTGACCAACACTTCCACCCCACATAACATGTGCCTACCCAGCCAGAAGTTAGGCAGACTTTAATTTTCATGACTCCTCCCTCACTTCTAGCCCATGTATTGATCAGCCTAAGCTGTCATTGATCTGGTGGCAGCATGTATCACTGTAATTTTTATTTACCCTTGGACAGATCACCCAAATTTAGTGCTTTCTTTAATGTGTTATCTTCCAATACCCATTGATGATCTTGACATATCTTCTAAGGAAAGATCTCACCCATCCCATAACCATGCTCTCATGGAGTACTGCAACACACATATGGGAAAACACCCATCACCCAAACTGTTCATTCAAGGTATGCCCAAGTGACTCTTGTTCTTCTGAGCAGTGAGCTGGAGAGTCACCCTTTTCCTCCCTTCCCACTCTTGCTGCAGAGCAGTGACAGCAACCTGGGCTGTAATCCAAACACTTTGCAGGCATGAGGTGAAATATCAGGGGGAGGCAGCTGCAGGCAGACCTCAGAAAGTTGAGGAGTCAGATAGCAAATAGCTGGGTGCTCACCTGCTGCGTAGTAACAATTTCTTGTGTAAAGAGTTGTATTTTGGAGTACAGAAGGAAATAAAAATCAAAATCTGAGGCTCTGAGGTATGCAGTCATTTGGATTTGGAATTACATAGTTGGGGAAATTCATATCTCAGAGCTGGAATTCCAAATTAATTGAAGATTGATATGTTATGCATTATCCTGATAAAGTAAGAACATGCAAAAAGTAAGTCTAAGAGTCTGACGGAGATTTTCCTTAGGTTTTTCTACAGCTCCATTCCAGATTATATAATTTTCATGAAAAATATAGCATAAAATATTTTTAAGTATTTCCAAAGGGATGTCTTTATTATATTATTTGAATAAAATACCAAAGCAATATCCTGTGCCATTTACAGCATGTGAAGTGAAGAAGATAACACGTGCACTATTTGGTAGATCATTACCTTACTGGGTATTTCTAGAGTAATGTTCCTCCTTCTCAGGGATGTGACATGTTAGTATTGAGGACCTGGCAGTGCGACACTTGTTCTGTAAGTGAAGCCTTCCAAGACACATTCCCCGTGTGAAATATCACAGCCACAGGTGGAACAGAAGGTCCATCATAATTTTTTGAGTACTGATGAAATGAACTCCAGTTTCTTAGACAAGAAGTTAATTTCATGATATAATATCCATTATGAGAATGAAAAAAGTTTTATATTTGCAAATACTGAGTGGCAGCTCCCTTTCAGAACTGTTGTTAATGGGTCAGCTCAAGACAGTTATTTGGCAGTCAGAATAACCAATACTAGAAAGTACAGTAAATTTTTTCTTTTAAACAGCATTACAGAATCTGATGGTCTTCTTTTTATATTCTACATGGGGACATCTCTGGTCCATCTGAAACAGGATCCATATTACAAATGACATTTGCCCTTAAAGAGGAATCTCAGGGCTCAGTAAGACAACCTCTTTAACCAAGATGAGACACGGGACACACACTGGACATTGAAAGACCCTGGAGAAGTTGATGCAAGATTATAGACACATAGCTGAGTGTGGCCTAGTCGAGGAACGCAGTTAATTTCAAACAACATAAAAAAATTCTCACATGGCACCAAAGCATCCCCTGAATGTCTGCTGTATATATATAGACACTGTCTCACTCCACTTAATAAATGAATATGCTAAGAACAAAGTTTGGATAGGAACAGCCCCAAGTAGATGACTCCTCATGTAGGATTGGTTTTCTGTATATCATTCTGGCATGTCTTGGTGAAAGCTGTGTTTGGAGGCCTGTAACTACCACCAGATCTCCTTAATACACAACACATTCTGTGTTTTTACTATTTTCAAAATTAGCCAAGAGGCCTGTGTTTGTTTCAATGAATGTCTTTCTTTTCATGAAATATTTCACAAATACCATTTATTGCTATGTGCTTGATTCTTTCCAGGGTTTCAAGACTATGATTTAATATCTTAGATTGTCTAAACAAAGCCCTACTTAAAATTTGCTCAGGTTTGCTGAGAAACCCAGAAACCCTGTAATTATAGGGAGAATTTGAAGGAGAAAGCAGTTTCATTAACACCAGAAACTACTGTTTATGCCCATGAACTGTGTAAAACTGCAGTTTCAGAAATCCTGCTGAAATAATCCTTCAGTGTACTGAGTAAGCCAAAATAGTAAAGAAGCAGTACTTCCATGACTTCCATGTGACCTCAAGGACTGGAGCCATTGCTTTTACATGTGATTTTGTCCAATCCCATATTGGTTGATTTACAATGCCTGAAGTACAGCTGATGCAGCACACCCTCCTCATTGGTGTCATCTCCTCCAGCAAAGAGGCAGGGATATCAGAGTCCCTGCTGGTGCCATGAGATGTCGGTGGGGGTTCAAACAGTAGATGCAGGGCTGTGCATGGCCTTCAGTTTGTATTTGTCTAACCTATGGTTTTCCTTCTATTAGGGATATAAACTTACCTATCTATCCACAAATGTACCTTTTTTGGCACCGGCCTTTCTTCTTGCCAAGTACAGTAATTAAGAATATGCTTTGTCTACTATGCTGTGTGGGGGTTTTATAGTGCCTTTGAAGGGTGACAAATTAACAGTCGTGGGGCTTTGGGTCCTCTCTTAACCCACAGAGCCATTTCAGACATTTGGGTTCTGAGCAAGCATTATTTGCACATATTTAACTTCAATGAGACCAGCATCCATGCACGGCAGCTAATGTTGGGGAGAAACAATGAGCTAAATTCTCTACTGTTTGTTTATTTGTGTTTGTGTTCGTATTGAAGATGAGGAAAGTGCAACTTCATTAAATTAAATTAAGTTTTATAACAATCAAATGATTTAGGTAATAAAGGGGGGCAAAGAAAGAAAATGTTCCAATTTAATAGCTATAACCTGTAAGCAGTGCTTTATCTTGCCACTGCTGTTGTAAGGACTAGTAATTGCAGCCGTCTAGACACAGGAACAGATGCAAAGTAGAGCTTTATTATATCAGACATTTGCCCTGCTACGATACAGTCTAATTGCCCAGAAAATATATTTCTACATGAATTATTTCTAATTTGATTTGAACTAGACCAACTGTTGTATTTTGCTGAACTTTATCAGGTGATAAAATGGAGCACTACATTTCAAAACAGTTTCTCTTATCAATCTTTTTAGAGAAAAAGATGAATTAATTGAAACTTAAAGTGCCGTGTGGTTCTCCATCAAATAATTTCCATTCTTGCTAGTTACATTTTTTTTATTTCATTCACCTGTGTGGTTCAAATAGAAAAACAACATTAACACTAATTTGTGATTTAGGACGTTATGTCTACTATTGTTGCTTAAAATATTTTAAAGTGTAAGTTTAAACTCTGATTAGAGATTATGCCATTGTGAGAGACGTAAGGACTTCAGTTTGATTAGCTGAAAAGGTTCATAATTAAAAAAAAGGGGGTTTTCCTCCCAATTGATTTTTTTTTTTCTTTTTGAGAGTACTAGTGCAAAATCCTGAATTTTCTAATAAAACCTGATAAACAAATTGTGTATTTCAAGACAGTCTGAATTATCAGTCTTCTGAAATGGATAATCAATGTGAAATAAAGGTAAATGTTTGAATGCTCAGGCCTGTGGTTTTAAAAATATTAGATTTTCTTGCCACTCATTTCTGTTAATTTAGAGCTGATGTTCATATATTTTTCCTATTTCTTTTCACATTTTAAGAAGTATTTATTAAATGGAGGGGAATCTCTCAACGGCTTTTGCATAAAATGATAATAGTAACTTGCTTCCTCCTTCTTCCCATCCCCCCAAAATAGAGCATACTACTGAAATTATTTAAATTGACTGAGCCTTTTAAGCAAGTAAACACATTTTAACTAGTTTTTTTTCCCAATCCTTCCATTCATGCCTACTATAGAAATTAGCCTTCACTCTTCCTTCACTTACACATGGATACACACACTTGCATGGACACAAGAAAAATTTCTTTTCTCCTGTCAGCATTCCTACCCAACAATAGTTAGATTAGTGGAAATGAGGGCCTCCGCAGAGAAAGGACATTCAGCCACAGAAGGCTCCCTGCAGGAACAGCTGGTAGGGGTTAATGGCTGCTGAACCTCACAGCCAGGGCCTATTCTCTATTGTGTGTTCAACTCCTGGGAAGGAGGGAGACTTGTGACAGCTTCTGGGGTGCATGGGATCAGAGGTACAGCAGCTAGGTCAGAGAGGTAGTGTTCGGGGGGAAAAGGCTAGCCGGGAATTGCAATAAAAATGAACTCTGCGGCGGGGACAGCCGAGCCTTGAAATCTGCAAAAATTGGGCGCAAATTGCCACGGGGAAACAGTAAAGGATTATTCAGTAACATGGCTTCTAACCTTTTAACAACTGCGATATGAATTAAAAGAACAATTGGAGGGAGATGGGAGATGAATAATTCATATCTGAAAGTGGATGAAATCCAAGTCCGAGCTAAACATGCGCCGCTAATGTATGTTATTTACGTCTGTGCTCTAAGCCCTCGGAGTTCGGCTCTCCGGATGGTGGTGCAAGCGCCGTGCCGGCGGAGCCCAGCATCCCAGCCAGGAGTGAGCTCTCAGTGCTCAGCATGCTGAAGTTTAAATAGAGAGTGATTAATAAGTACATGCTTCCCCTCAGTGTAGGTGTGTTTGCCACGCCACCGCAGCTGGCGAGTGGAAGGAGCCCTCCTCAGAAGGCTGGCAGGGGATGTGCTGGAAGGTCAGCTCTGGCTTGGGACTGGGCTCCTCTGCTGCCTGCCTGTGCCCCACACACACCAGGAAAAAAACCATTCCGAGTGTCAAAAAAGTTAGGAAGAAATGCCTTGCTGGGCTGAAACAATCACCTCTGGGAAAACAGTAGGATGTTTCTGTCATGCCTGCCCCTCCTGGCTTTGGGATAATTTGGCAGGATGCTGTGGTTTTAAAGGGACCTTAGAGGGAGCTGTATTTCCCTTCTGACAGAGGACTCCTCTCCATACAGTATCGGAAAAGTTTCAAAATTAAATGAAGTAGCATAAAATTGCAAAAAACTATTAGATTGACCAGTTGTATGTGGAAAACTCCTCTCCTTTTACCTACTATGGCAGTTTTTGGTTTTTTTTGGTTTTTTTTTTTTTTTTTTTTTTTTTTTTTTTTTTTTTTTTTGGGTTTTTTTTTTTTTTTTTTTTTTTTTTTTTTTTTTTTGCTTTTGGTATGGGAATTGGTTTCACTCAGTAACATTAAACATTGGGAGTTGCTAGGAATGTTATACTTGTAAGCTATAGCTTAAGTGAAAGAAGAGCAAGTTTGCTGGTAATGCAGCTCTTTTTGCTCTAAATCTACTGATTCCCTGTTGCCATTTTGCTTCTAGATGAGATATGCAGGTCTTGGGAGACATGAGCACATATTTTACGCAGTGCAGTTTGGGTGAAAAAGTTCAGCTGTAATTACCATTCCTTAGTTTTGTTTGTTTAATCTCGAACTTTTTAAGCCACATAAATAATTTTACTTTATGGTTAGGGTGGGGGGTTTTTTGTATTTTTTTTTTTTCTCTATGTGAGGTTTTTTTGAAGGAAAAAAAGGGAGAAAAGGAAGGGAAAACTACTGTTCCATTGAAATTCTCACCTGCAGCAGAAGCATGAAAGATACTGTCAGTGAGCTCCCAGTGAGTCCTTTGTAAGCAATACAGACGCAATACACTCATTAAAGTTCCTTTATTTGGATTGTAATGGCTCAATGGAAGCGTATGAGCCAGAGCCTGAGGGCTTTTAAGAATATTTAAGATGCACTGAAGTGTGTCATGCCTTATTACACCTTGACACAGTACTGCAGACCCCAGAATGAGGATTGACATGTACAGGTAAAAACAACAACAGAGACATAACAGAACAATAACAGAAATGCCTCCCTGAAGTACTGACACTGACAGCTTGATAGAATAAGCACAAATACCACTAAAATGACTTGCAGGAATAAATGAGGCTTCCAAACACTCATGAGAGAGGGCTCAGAACATTTATCCTGCTTTAGAGTGTGGGTACTGAAACACTGAGTGTAAGTGGCTTCCCCAGAGGCAGGCAGCAAAGCAGAGCACCTGCCACCACAGCCCTTAGTCATGCTTTCTGCTGGGCTCGGCAGGTGTGCCTCGAACACAAAACCCCTTCTCTGCACATTCTGGTATGTCCCCTGCCCAATGAAGGCCCTGAGTCCACAAACAGCTCTGTGCATGAAGAGATTTCACCATGTACCCAAGTGCCGTTTTTGATCCTGACTCCCAAAAGTCAATATCCACATTTAGAGAATGTGCTCATCTTCATGTTAAAGGTCTTCACTTGGACTGGTTGAAACATAGGTCTGCACCAAAATGTCCATGCTCTGGATGCCTGAATTCTTTGAAAACAGTGAGGATGGACAATAAACCTGGAAAGAAAAATTGGCAAATAGGCTCACCTGGGCTAAGGCTTCTGAATGCATAATTTCAGTTCATAGAAAATTTCTCACACTAAGTATAAACATCCAAAAAGCAAGACTGGCTTGACATAAATACAACTTAGAATAGCAGAATTAGCAGGTGTGCTTCTAACAAGTTGCATTCAAATTCTCATTCATTTTAATAAATAAGAAAATAAGAACAAGGGAGTTTGTTGACCCCCTGGCTATTCATATTGTCAGCATAAAGAGGAAAGGGGTACGAAATTAAGAACTCAGGAGGGATTTATTGTGATGACAGACTCTCACACTAAGGGTTTGGTACATTTGGTAAACTCTTAATCTCCTCAAAGTAAAGCAACTGATTCCAATAATTTGTTGACACATTTTTTAAAGATATACATAAATCAGTTTTGTGCAACAAATTTAAGAGAGGATGCTGTTTACAAAATCATGATGCTATTTCTAAAGCTGCCAGTTCAAACATTATGTGTGATATGCTCTGCAGGATGTGCTATTGAAAGGGTTAAGCTTTTCTGACTTTCAGATACAATGAAATTATGACAGGAAGAAAATTGTGCCATTTTAGCATGAAAATGCTTGTACAAATACTGTCGTTCCTTCCTTCTTACTTTCTTTATAATGCCTCAACGATAGCTAAGATGACAGACATTTGACAGGTATCTGTAAGCATACAACCCAGGCAGCTCATTAAAGTTTTTCTTTCTATGCATCAGCTTTCACAAAGGCAAAAACCCATTAGCATTGACTATTTTGCAGATTAGAAGAATTAAGGGCTTCAAACGTTGGCTTATACCAAGCAATGTCATTTGTGAAGTGATGTTTGCTTTATTATTTCCCTTTCTCTCCCTCTGAAACCAGACTGACATGACTTTAGCTCAACGTAGGGCGTAATGTGCAAACCAAAGGACTGGCTCACCGATGAAAAGAAACACATTCCCTTTTATACATGACTGGAATGGCAAAAAGGGGAGACTTTACATGTACTATTTAGGCTCATTAGAGTACTGATTATGATAGTTCTCCGGTGTAATCTTTAATCGACTTTGACACTAGATTTGCCCCGTTACAAATCCTGTCATGCAAATTAAGTCATTTGTGTTGTTTGATATGGAAAGATCTGCTATGAAATGAAAGATTAGTTCACAGATGAGGCACCAGAGACTGCTGCCCTTGTGCACCATGCAACTGATTACAAGGATGAGAGCATCCATTTTTATACTGCTGTTAACATTTAGGAAAGAAGATTAAATTATCGTAGTTTATTTCCTCCTTCCTGCATGCAGTTATTTTAAATAAGATTTCATAATCCTTATTTTAATGATATGCAAAACTGGCAAAGCTGGTTAAATGCAATATCACCATTTTAAAAAGGGGAACATATTTTTGGAGGTAGTGGATGATGAATTGGGAATTTTTTTGAATGCCCTTGAATGAGATACTGGATTTTGTTCCTTTTTTTTTATTATTAGTAATCAGATGGCAGAGATTTTACCACCATGTACAAACCAGTAATGAAAAATTACTGTAAAATTTCATGTGCTAAAAACCTACCCTTTTGGCTCACTATGTATAGGATGCATTTTAATATTGCTGGGTTTATTTTCTATGGAGTATTCATATCTTTCATTAATCATATGGGCTTGATAGAAAAGGTCTACTTAAATAATGAGGGTTTCTTCTACATAGAAACATAGCTTAAGAAGAAAACGTTGCACCTAGGTCCACTAAATATATATTTAAGAAAAAATTTGTATTGCTGATGAGTGAGCCAGAGCTGTTTTAAAATTTTAGGCTCTTTCATGCCCAAGCCATAGTTATGGCTGGCACAGGACATTTCATATACTTGGCCTTGATTCAGGTAGGCAACCCCTTCCTGGTTATAAAGAATGTCAAAGTCCTTATAAAGTCATTTGTTCTATACTCTTGAACCAGAGTGGTTGATCTGCTTGAGGAATTTGAGGTGCTTAGTTGCTTTTAACACTTCACTCTTTAAAAAAAAAAACAACAAAACTATTGGCATTTTAAGCCGATCACCTAACTTCTCTGAGAGGATGGGAACCATGGGTATCTATGTTAGTTCAGACTGATATAGCCAGAATCTAAAGAAACCAAAATAGATGGCAAAATATTCATCATTTTCCGTTTTCATTAAGCATTGTCAGCAAAGAAACAGCTGTGCAATATTTTTGTATGCTGCTCTGGCTGTATGGGATGGACACAGAGAACGTGCCTAACGCCATGGCTGGGGATGGAACTCGAGATTAGTAAGTACCACTGCTGCATATTCTTTAAGGCAATGGATTACTAAAAACCTCCAATTAAATGTGCTCTCATCTTGTCCTACCTCTCATTTTTAATCTACTTACTTTGTCATTTTAAAAAGTATATGTTAAAAGAAATTACCACTACATTTGGTTACTAGTTTTTGACACAGCACATGAATATTTCATATAATCTGAGTGTCCCCTTATTGTTTGGATGAGCATGAAAGCTGCAGTTACCTGAAACTCTCTTAAGTGAACATGGCACAGGCTGGAATGATCCTTGGAAAGTTTATTTCACTTTTGGGTAACTTAAAGAAATTTTAGTCTTTATTTTCCTCCTGATTATTCCAAGATTCTGTGAGATCATTTATTTCCGGATCAGTAGTGCTAAGTATTTCTGAGTTACTGAAAAAAAACTCCAAATATCAAACAATCATTTTTAAAAACTTTAAGGAAGAACCTATATAATACACAGGTGTAAAAAGTTGAGAGGTGTTAAAAATTTCAGATCACCAATGTTTTAAACAATCAAATATTTTACTTAATCAGCATTTTAAGAATGAAATATCTGAAATCTATCAAAGATAAATTTATTTTTATATGGTATGTTGAAATTTACAGAGATTTTTTTGTCCCCTTAGTGTCAGATGACAGTTTTGAAGCCTGTAAAAAATAGATAAGGATTCATCTGAAAATCCTGTTTTGGAATAGTTTATTTTTTCTCTTTATGTCAATGAAATAATAACAAAATTCATACTTCATTAAAAGGCCAGGTTTTTAATGTTTTATAATTAAAAAACTATATGTTTTAACACAAAGTCTGATGATAGAGCTTAAAAATAAGGATTACCAACCATTACATAATTAGGTTAACATTTGATACATGCAAACATTGCCTACATGTGCCATATTATTGCTGTAAAATTTTTCTATTGGCATAAAATAGCTTTGGACATGCTTTCATAAAGATGCATATTGCAAGTGTACATGCCTTCATAAAGAATTCTTGCAATTCACAGGCATTAGGTACCTATAAGCATATTTTAAGTATTGGATCTCTCTCCTAGACTTGTTTGAGAGAAATATGTTGTATTCTATTAACCAAAATACCACAGTACTTATACAAAGGATTCAAATGTGTCATATACTTCTTCCCAGGTTCATTTGCTCTCACTGCTTGATGATTCCTGCATTACAGTAATGGAGTCCATAAAATGTAATAAGAAAAAGTATATTTTAATTAGCCAAGTCATGCTATGAAGAAACTCTGATATAAATCACTTCTCTTTATTTTCACATATGAGTTGTGTAAAGTGACAATTTATATTATGTTTATTGAAATATCTTTAGGTGTTTTTATACTATGTGTAAATGCAGGCCTGGTCAGAAGAAACCTTGCAACACTAAAATATTCAGCTATTGCACTGGCTGGATGGATATGAAAATTAAGGAAAAGACTACTAGAATGCAAGAGTTTTTTAAACTCCAAGATAGAAATCAGAGTACATTAGTTATATATATTGAATTGTGTAGTAATTCTCTGAGAAAAATGCTGGAACCTCTATCAATTAAATTTGATTTAAATAGATTTCTCAGGTAGTGGAGTAGGTAAGGTAATTTCATTTTTTTCCCCACTCTGTGAGTGCTTCAAGGCTATTAATGACATCCTAGAAATTACAGCCCATTTTTTTTCCAAATTTATTCAGACTCAAAAGGATAAAACTGTTTTCAAAGGCATCAAAATTATTTAGATACTTAATTCATTTAGTTTTGAGATAAGCCTTTGTGACTGTAAGGTGTCTTTCTCCTGTTTATGTGCATTTGGATGTGTGAGTATGCTTGTCCAGGATACCACTAACCCTTTGTGTGGGCAGGTAACCAAAGTCTGTATCATTCTGAAAAGGTGTTTTGCTGTGTTGGTGTAAGTAAGAGCTCATATGCAAGTTTTTGTCTTGACCCATTCAATACAAGCTGCCATACCCACTGCATCGAGATCTCAATTACAACTCATTTAATGATAGTAATGTTTTTCTGCCATCATGGAAGTATCTTGGCTGTCCCATCCTGTGATTGTATCAGCATTACACTTGGTGACGCTTGGCTTTCCTGAAAATGCCAAGTCGTCCTCTTAAACAGAAGGTTGCCACCTTCACAGCAACATCTTTCTTTAATAGGCCACAAGTGCATACTGCACCATTGAATTTGGCCCATTTATAGCCCAGCTTCCTGCATGGTTTCTGCATTATCCACCTTTGTATCCTACTATGTGTCCTAACCAGTTCCATCAGCACTCTTTATTTTGTGTCAGTGTTCCAAAACAGAATGTCAAAAAAATTCTGTCCCATGATGCCCATCCTAAGAGTATGAATTGACCTGGAAGAACTTACTCTTAATATCCTCCCAACATGTACCTCCCCTTCTAGCACTACTCCTTGCCATCTTCCTCTTAACTAGATCGTGAAGTATGCAAAGAACATTCCCCTTTGATGGAAAGGTGGTAGCCTTTAAGCCCTGTAAAGTTGACAGGTAATTCTAGTACAATGTATCTGTGCTAAAATGTATGCGGTTCCCTTTTACCCTAACAGTGTCATTAAAATTTTCCCCAGTTTGCACTCAAGCACCTTATATTCTCACTTCAGAATAACAAGAGAAGATCTCTTTTCCATCAAATAAAAGTTTCAAGTAATATGATCTCTCTTGAAACCTGACAGATTGTTTAAAACTTATTTCTTAAATGATACTCAACTGATGGGCACTTCTGGAATGAAAGTTACTCTAATGATATTCCACCTTTTTCCTCTATTTCTCATCATCTCAAGCAACAGAAATGGAAATGCTTGGATTTCAGTCACTGTTACAGTGTGAATTCTGTTCTGCATTCTGTCTCTGGTTTTACAGCCAGTTTCTAACTTGTGCAAAATAAAAGGCCATGAGCACACACTTGTTCTGCAATTGGTCTCTAAATTGTAAGGGTTTTCTTATTATGTCAGAGAAAGAGGAATGCTAGCATAAAGAACAACAATTGGAGCCCATAGTTGTCTACTTGTCTTCTAACTTTCTTGGCCTCTGTCTCTGTAATACAACTAGGAATCTGTGTTTTTAAGGTGCTGTGAGTGCAACTGGTGTAATAAACTTGGAATTAGGAAGTTTTTTCTTTTATTGTGGAAAATCAGCAGTAATATCTGACTATTTTTTTCCATCACACAGCCTTATAAAGACACCATGAGAGTACTTAGTAAAGGTTAGGCAGTTTAAAACTCACTAATTAATGGGAATGGTCTATGTGTTTCAATCACAACCACTGTCTGCTGCGAATAAGTAGACAATAGTTCAGCTTCCAGAAAAAAAAACAAAAAACAGCATGGAGAGCTATGATTTTGTATTCAACTATTATCTGCAGGGAATAATGTAAACACTTTGAAGCCTTAGGTCTTAACTTACCAATCCCTCCATCTGCTTCCCTTTTCCCTTTGTTCTCCACATATTCATAAATAGGGAATTTTTCACATAAGCACTGTGACATTCCCAATAAGACCACTTCAAAAATGTTTGGTATATAACCAGCGTAATTCCAACCTTCTACCCGTAACTCAGAAACTGATACATTTAGATTAAACATAGTGAGCCTCTGACCAAAATTTGAAGTAAACTTTCACATGAAGTATTGAGGAGTAAAATACTGACTCTATAAATATTCAGCTCAGTAAAAATTCAAAAACTGAAAGGGAGAAATTGCCTTTTCACTGACTTGTCAACCCCACAGCAAATTAGTGGGAACAGACAGGAAATAGAAAAAATATTCTGTATCTGATTATGTTTTCTATAATTAAAGGTCCTTCATGCATTTATGATGTAAAGAGTATATAATAAAAAAAAAATAATTAAGAATTCTAGCTTTGTGTACACAAATATAAATGATAATTTAAACAGCATGGAAGTTTTTACTTAAAAGTTCAGAAAATGATGGTTCACCCCAAAGAGGGTCCTTATGATAGCAAGTCTAAGATTAAAATAAAATACCAAAACATTAGATTCCCAAATATGAAGTATTTTAAAACATCTCACTTATTTTTGCTAAATATTATTATAATTACAGGCTATCAAGGTGGAAGTGTGCCACTGAATCGACAATGACTCCTTGAATGAATAAAACACAAGAATATATTTAGCTATTGAAACATCTGTGTAACTCCCATTTCCAGGGGAATGCCCAATATACAGCAAAGTGAACTCTGTTATATTTATACATGTATCTTAGGGAGCAGAAGTGGTACAAAAATAAAGTAATAACAAAATAGGTTGTACTGAAATGCTTTGGAAAATCATGGCCCATGAGGGCTTCAGAAACCACAGGCACAATGATATTTCAGTGCTTCTCTGGTCAACATGAGATATTCTGCTCACTGTGGCAGGAGGCAGGCTTATTCCCAGCTGGAGCCACCTTCCACCTTCTCTTCATATATAGCACTGCAGGGCTCCGTGCCTTCATAGCCATCATTCACTTCAAAAGACACTTATGTGCCTTCTGTGTGAGGAAATTCAAGAGCTGGTTGTTCTATGAGTTACTGAAACCACTTGATTTAAGACAAGAATTTGACACCTAAGTATAACAGATAATAAATATTTAGGGCAGAGGTGACATCTTTTATTTAGAGTTACATCTTGTGTAAGTGAAAAAATGAAGCATAGAGGACCAGGCCTTACTCCTGGAAAGTCAACAAAGGGAATCAGAATATATTTGTCTTAGTGAAGTGGGTTATCATCTAAGATGATAATCTTTGACCATCTGGGAGCTGAGCCAGTGAAAAGTGGCTTCATTAAGGCTGGATCTGAAAAGCAGAATGGTTTTGTTTAGGATCTGCCCCTTAAAGGAAACTGTTGGGTCAGGTTCAGCTCTAGTGATTTGAATGTGAACAATACTTGCAAACTCATGGCAACCTAGATTAAACATTCCTGTTTGGGCCCACTGCTGTCCCTACTGGGATTGAAAGGAAGGAAGTATTCTGATGGCTTAGATATAGGTTTGATGAGGATCAGAGACAAATGGCATCACAGAATTAGACACATGTTCAAATCAAGAGGTAAGCAAGGGCTGTACTTAGAATCTTGTGCCCTGTGAGCAGTAAATTATGGGAAAGACAGCAGGCAAAGGTGAAGGTGTTGAAGAGAGAAAGTGCTTGTCTAACCATAAAACACAAATGTGTAAATACTGTGCTTGGTACTTAAACAGGAATAGAGCAGTCTAAAAAGATGAGAAATAACATAGATGAAAACTTAATGAAATATTTGAATGAATGTGATGTCTACTGATGACTCAAGCTAAGATTTCTTATGGGATGAACCCATAGTCTCTCATATAGTGTTAAAAGTCTAAGCCTGAAATTATTTGTACACAATATAGATGGCAAATGAAATCCTAGACCATGAGAGCCACAGCAGACCAAATCAAGACTATTATGTTGTATGCTGTTTAATTGTCATACAAAAAGAGCTCAATTACCAAATTACTCAAATATCAAGTTCTGTTTTCTCCTTTCTAGGACATTCATTTGATGATCTTGTCCTTTGTGTATGGAATATTTTCTTTGAATATATAGCGACTTGTAAATGTCATTTATAGTGATTTATAAATGACATCCCAATGCCAAAGTATCAGAACTTTTGAGTGATTAGTGGTGTGACCATAAAACTTTAGTCAGCACTCCATTTAATTACGCCAGTTTGTTAAAAAAAAAAAAAAAAAAAAAAAAAAAAAAAAAAAAAAAAAAAAGTTTTTTGCCCTCTGAAAAATTTCTGATGACCAGTATATGGAAAATGACTTATTTCAGTTGTGATGTCAAGAAACCGATTTATTACCAAGTAGAAATTTCTTACTTGTATTTAACTTAAGTTATTGAAGACACTTTGAAGTGATTACTTTTTCAGTTATAATTAGGCATAGCAATTGAAATATTGTTAGTATCACATTGATCACTCCTTAACTATGAATATGTTCACCTGTAGATAATATTATGCTTTTCTCATATATGGTGAACAAATAGTTGTGGGTAGACATAAACACTGACACACCTAATCACTTTTAACAACAAATATAAACATTCTCTTTAGAAACTGTGGAATCACTTATGCTGTGGCTTTCTACTCTATCTCTGATATTGAAAGTAGGTAACTGATACTATACGGAGCAGAGTTTGAGGGCAAGACAGCATTCACACCCTGGCAAACATGACAAAAACTCATGTCTGGCTAACCAACCTGCTGACCAGATCACTATGAGTAAGGATGAATGAGACAGAACTTTCTTGCTGTCAGTTTGTGTTGCCTTTTTGACATCTCTGTCCTCATTCAAGGTTTTATTCTCATTATGTTTACTTAGGAGGCAATAGTGCTTTTTTCAATTACAATGTTGTTTTTATGTCAGGAATCTTAGAACTGCTCAACCCATAGTTTTACCATTGTAGAAAATTAATGAAAATACATATTTTATGAAAAAGCATGAATAATCTTCTGTAGAATTACCAATTTTGTACACTATAAGCAATACTGAAAAAAATAATTGCAAGTAATATATTTGCATTATACATTATATATGTATTTACACCATGAAAGAGTACTTGAGAGGAGGGTGTAAAGAGCTAAATACCAAATACACAGAGGTAATGTGGGTGTATATTATTAAGAGAAGAAATTAATTAGAGTTTGGACAGAGAATGTATTTTTACAAGTCACTCTTTTCCTACAGGTACAGTGTTTTGAGAACTGCTGCTAAGTCTCCAAGGAAACCAATGCTATTTGTGACTCTGTTTAGTGGTAGAAAACTAATTTTTACCTTCTCTTATAAGACTGACAAGTCATGACAGCTCTTAGAAGTCAGAAAATCGATTATTAGTCAAGCCTTGCTGTATTTTTAGTTACCTTTTTTTGTGTACTTAGACTGAATCACTGAACTACACTACAGATCAGAGGTGAAAAAGTCAGTCGTGATCTGAAAAAAAAGGTGCAAATCCTAATATTCACAACAAAGCTTATAGAACAATGGTACTATATTAAAAGATTGTGCTTCCTGTTTAAATCATTTACTGGTATCCTACACAAATATATATATATATATATATATATATTTACAGATTTTCTTGCAAGGCTGCATACACAGCTGTATACAAATACACACCTTGAGGATGGACTGAGGACCTATCAGATTGCTGCTATCAGGCAGAATCTTACCTTCACTGCCAACCTTGAATAAACAGAAATTCTTTATTCTTACATCAGATGCTGACAGCAAGAGCCAGACCTTTAGCAAGATATTTTATATATGGTATGTAGTGGACTCCTATGTCTTCTTTCTCTTCCCATGTTTTTCTGACAGCAAAAATAAGATGTTGACACCCCTAAGTTTTGAAAGGAAGAGTTTGCTGTTTTCGCACATGAGAGCAGATGTGAGGTCAGAGCACGAAATGACTGTTCCAGATGACACCAAAGCTAACCCACCTTGCCTCACCTTGGCTCCAGCATCAGCTGAGGTCTCCTGTCCGTGGAGCTGTATGAGACAATCCCACAAGGAGACCTCCATAGAATACCCCCTCAGCATCTGGTGCGAGGGACTGTCTATCACAAGTAGTGTCCTTGTGTTCCATGGCACAGAATGGGTTTTCACTTCATTAATTTGTTAGGTGATTTTTCAGAAAAGGGAAAAGCTTTACCTTTTTCAAAGTGTAATTCAGAGATTGAGAAGAGGATTTGCCCTATAGTTTAGGAGAGGCAGGGATGTAAGAGCAGGGACTTAAATATTAGCATCTCAGTTTAACAGGAGACACTCATGGGCATGATGAAAAGGTGGTGACAGGGATTGTGATTTGGTCAGCTCTACATGTTTGCCATAAACTGCTTAAAATTGGAAGACAGACATGGAGAAGAAGGAACTGAGAAGCTACAGGGCTATTGAGAAAAGAGGCAACATTAAAAGGGATGGAGATATGGGAAGATATTAAGGTACTCAGGGATAAACCCCCTTCAGACTCCATCCTGTATAACCTGAGCACAGAAAAATTTGTTTTTTTCTTTTTTTTTTCATTCTTTCTTTTCTTTTCTTTCTTTTCTTTCTTTTCTTCCTTCCTTTCTTTCTTCCTTTCTTCCTTTCTTTCTTCCTTCATTCTTCCTTTCTCTCTTTCCTTTCTTTCTTTCTTTCTTTCTTTCTTTCTTTCTTTCTTTCTTTCTTTCTTTCTTTCTTTCTTTCTTTCTTTCCTATATTGAAGACCATGTTAATTAATCTTTCTCAATCCTGGCAAGGTCGTTAGTGATATTCCTTGTGACTTTACATTTTTCTTATGTAAGTGGGAAATCTAAATTATATGTTCAAGCCTGGTCAGATATTCATAATATCCCATAAAAACCTTTCAAAAACAACAATAAATCTTCACTGTTATTTATCCAGGTTTTGAAATAATCAAATGCCAAGTGAGTTTGAGAGCCAGGTGTTGTGAAAGGACCAGTGCTAGAGGGAAGTGGGTCCATGAGTCTGAACATTCAGACCACAGTCATTGCAGGTCCCTGAGGACAGGCACCTTTTCTGCTGATGCCTTCTTTGGCAACAAACTGCCTCATCTGCTTGAGCTCTTAGAAAAATAAGCCCTTGGCTGAGCTCTCAGGAATACCTGAGTCTAGCTAAGCATTGTGTTCCACGTGGGATAAGATGCCCTGGCCTAGCAGTATATAGGATACAAATGATCCTCAGAAGCTGTACTGAATGATATGTATGGCAGATTTATATCCACAACTACATAAATACATGAAAGAAATGAGATCCAAAGTCTCAATAAAACCAGTGGCAAATGTTAGCTTTTTCCCCACACCATACCTAGAAATCTAGGTCTTGGCTCTGAGATATTTACTCAATAATTTTAGTTCCTATTTTTGCTGACTATCATGGAGTTATGCCAGCCATAAATTCAGCCTGTTGACTTTAGCATCAAAAGTATTTACTTTTGTGACTATAGCCAGTAGCACTAGATGTTCTTAATGACACTGCTATCCAGAGAGATATTTCCACCACAAAAGATGTCAGAAAACCTTATTAAGATATCTAGTTCTGCCTCTCTGTTTCCTCTCTGTCTTAGTGTGTCCATCAATGACAATGCAATGCAGTGTAGGCTGCAGTGTCAGAAGCAATGCAGTAGTCCAAATATTCTGTTCTTCTGTGGATGTCAATGAAAAATCCACATTGGTGCCTTGACCTTGTGACAAGGAAGGAATTGCAGTTGAGCAACATTTCTTTCCTTCTTAATTTTTATTTATTTTTATTAAAAATCTTTTTCTGGAATATTTTTCAACAAAATAGTTTTGTCACTTGAAAAAAGTATCAATGAACAGGAAAAAAGGTGAAGGTAACCTTTCTAATCATTGTGGGAAGAGTGAAGCCTTGCTTCTTGTTAGTCATAACTGGGCTTGAATCTGATACAACTTTCTCAGACTTGTTAGGTGATGAGGAATTTTCCAAGCTGTTGGAAAGCATTTTCTGGATTCTGAATGCCTTAACACTAATTACCCTCTGAGAGGACATGTTTGTCCTAACAGGCCAAGGTATGCAGCGTCAAGAGGTTAAAAAATAAAATCAGGTTGATGTAATGTCTCCACTCATTAAGGTACACACACATTGGCTATTATAACAGTTTTGTTCTCTAAATTTTAAGCTCTGTGGGAGAAAGAAGAACAAAGAAGAGTCCAATTCTTTTTCTGTTTATGTCTACGTCAAATACTTTTCTGAAGTGATGGCTTTTTATAAAAACTAAAATAATTTTTTTTCTAAATTGATATCTTGAATTCCTTTTAAAAATAATATTCTTTTTCTTTATAACTCCTTTCTAACCTAAGATTTCACCCTTCTGACTCACCCTGGCCCGATGTGAATCATCACATGGTTATACCTGTGAAATTGTTTCGGAGCACAGAGCTGCAGCCTTGTTACATAACACTGAGGCAGATCTTGCTGGATGTGTTTTCAAATATTGCTGCTTTTTAGATCCATAGGTACAGTTCTAGTGTGGTTGGGGAAGAACAAAGAATATTATTTTGAAATTATAGAAGATCTACCTGCAGTCAGGTAGATCTTTTTTGTCCTGTGAATACCTTGATTTGGAAGCTACAAGCTCCATTACTTATCGATTGATCAAGCCCTTAACCCCTTCTAGGGGACAGACATCTAGCTGCTTTCACATCCTTCTTATTGTGAGCCCCAGACTTCCAGTGTGCTGCTTGTAAAACATCCTTGTTTTCACTTGCCTGACATCCCCTTAGGTATACTAATTCCCCTCCTTCCTCCCACGTCTCAACAATCATCAACTACTGAGGCATCCAACATACATTTTTGTGACTATTTTCTTCCTACATTTCATTCAGATATAGCCAGAAAGATCACAAGCAGAAAGCTTGTAAAGTGATTAAACTCATTTTCTTCGTTTGCTGTGGCGCCAGCTTTCTAGGTCCTTTATAGAAACTAGCTCAGTCATGCGGCAGACTGAGATTCCTGGTGCAGATCATTATGCTCCCATAAATTATCTCAGATGTACCTGAGCCAGGGTTTGAACCAGACACTGAGAGGAGAGGTGGTTTTTTTTTTCCTTTTGCACTTTACTTTTCCTTCCTGTCCTGCACCACTTTTCTCTTGTCTGTAGAATGGAGAAGAAATTAATTTTTCAAACAGTTGATTTTGTTTAATTCCACCGTCTTTGAAAGGTACTCTCTACTTTTCAGCTAAAATTATCTTAAACAAAATTCATGTAGTAGCCTAATCTTTTAAAGAGAAGGAAAGACATCTTCCAGTCTTAATTATTAATTAAATGAATCACAGTGTATTTAAATAAAAATTACAGCGTTCATACAAGTTAGTATTTACTTCCAATAGCTTATGCCTGTGTGAGTGTACAATTTATTAGCAACTGTCAATTGAACTGATCACTGAAACAGAAAGAATTCCTTGTATAAATTTGCTATTGATATATTTAGTACTCAAGTTTTAGACTGCATTCCTTGATAAATTTGTCATGTTACCCAGCTGAAAATCTTAGTGAAATTTCCATTACAAGAATTAATAATAATATATGGTTTTGTTACACAATATGCTAAAAACATATACAGTAATAGATATACATCAAGTTATTTCTGGACATTCTACAAAAAACAATAAAATACCCTAAACTTTTCAGACAAAATTAAAAAAAAAATAATAAAATGCTATTATGAGCACTAGGCCATTTTCACATATTCCAGTTTTCAATTTTCCAAAACTGAATTGCCCAACTTTCAGGGAAAACAGACATTTTCCAGTAATCTTTGAGTTGGGTTCAGTTTTGCTTCAACCTAGCTTTTGGGTTATTTTGGTTTCTAAACCTTTTCAATCCATTTTTCCTAAAGGAATTTGATAAAGCTTTTCTACATAAGTAAGACAAATGGCCAAAGGAGAACAAAGTGACTACAGTAATTCTAATGCTCTTGCAAAGTCACCAGCTTTACTATGAGCAGGTTCAAAACTGTCTGTGCCTTCCATGAGTAAATATCTCCCTATTATCCATGGAGATTAAAAATACATCAAGGTGAGCTCAGCTCCCTGGGGAGGGTGAAGTGGACATGACCTTATACCTTTAGTATGGGTATGGGATCTACTAATGGTCCTGAAAACACACTTACAGATATTTCAGGCCACAGTTAATACAGAGAAGTGAATTGGGCAAGCTGGGGGGACACTGGTGAGGGATGTGCTGTTCTCACTGGTATAGGAGAGGGCAGAATTCCTGATCTGAGAAATAGATTTGAACCCAGAATGTATCTGGGGTCCATTTGTAAAAACAATAAATTGAGCTCAATAGTTTCATAAACTGCAAGTGCAGCAGCATGACAGCAAAGGGTTGATGGCCTATAATGCTTTGTCAGAAGATTTTCCTCTCAGAATTGTCAGAGTTGTTGCCTGTAGAGAAATAAGTGCCCTTTAGGACATGGTTCAAGTACAGGAGTAGTTTAGTCTGTCTTGCATTTCAGAGGACAGAGGAATTTATCAAGAAAATCAAAAAGGTTTTTATGGCTGACTGAAAAATCCTAGAATTGAAGGTGGAAAGTTGANAAAATCCTAGAATTGAAGGTGGAAAGTTGATGTTTTGACTCATGCAAAAAAGAAGGGAGATGTTTCTGCTGTATTTTAGAGCTGTGAGATGAGTTTTCTTTCATATAAACAAATATTACCCATGTTTTTCTGAAAACAACATGCTTCACTGTCATTTTAGCCTGGGATTATCCATGTGTCCTGGAGACAGGCAGACACCTGGGAGACAATTTCAGTGAGCAGAACATTCTCTGGTTGCAGGAGGTATTTATTACGCCAAATCATTGTTTCTCACTTCATTTCACATAATCATAACTTCTGTGGCATTTCCTTCTTTGACCTTCAGTATAGATCAGAGGACA
>WEIU01013810.1:158570-180529 GCA_013389925.1 Aegithalos caudatus | reverse complement strand
TTTAAAACTGTAATGTTCCTTTAAGTGTAAATGCAGTTAGAGTTTTGAAGATTCTCAGAATTGAGTCAAATCATGCTTACTCCTGGCAAAGGGGAGTGACTTAATGAAAGTATTTGTCAAGGAGTAAAGTTATGATATGACTCTGAATGTTGGTGGAGGGCTGATCTGTTGAAAATTGGGAGAGAAGAGTGATTATCAGGTTTTTTGTTGTTTGGGGTTTTTTTAAAATTTCTTTGAACAGTGTGGAACATGTGCATATGTATATTAACTAGCACTCAGAAATGCACCTCACCTTCCTGCTAGGAGGGATTCACAGCAATGGCATCTAACTCTCCTTCTGACCTTGTTCACCCTCATACCTGTATGCAGTTCAAATATGATCATTTGTATTAAACAACTGAGTTAAATGTCTGAATTACTGCTCTGGGACTGTTTGATACCAAAATGTCCTTGTAAGGATAACACACTGGCCATTGGTTCCAGTGATGCATTTGCACTGGGGGAAGGAAAAAGAAAAAGGGTTGAATTTGCACTGCTATAGTGTACTCTGATTCCAGCCATCCAGACATGGTGGCAGACAACACTCCAATAGCTCAGCTGATAGATGGTGTATTAATTACCTCCACATTAAACAGTGGGAAAGAAATACATACTGTATTGTGTTGCCTCTGAAAACCTGGCATTTTACAAAACACCTAAATCAAAAGCTCCTTGATCTATAGCTACCAAAACCATCACTGATTACAAGCTAAAGCAGATTTATATATAATCCTTACTCCTGTTCAGTCTCACACTTAAGAAGAGGGGTAGAGGGGAACTGAGAGATAGAGAAAGGAAAAAAAATGTAACTAGAGCTGGTATCTCACACAAAGGTGAATAAATTAGGGAAATAATAAAGTGATACATCTCTTCCATCCTCAGCTAGAAACTTGCTGAGAACAACTTGAGTTTAGGACCAAACCAGAGCCGGAAAAACCTCCTTTCGTGTCTATTTACAGCTGATTACCAGGACAGTATTAGGCATAGACTGTACCACCCCTGGTGTGTGTACAAGTGTCTGGCTCAGACACTGTTCTTAGTTCTCCTGTGTTGGTTGAAGACATCTACCTAACAAACGTTGGGACAGTCTTTAGGATCTTGCAGCACAAAATGAAATTACTGCCTTCAAATCAGCACCAGATTTGGCGTTAGTAGTAAAGGCTGTTCACTGCACTCTAATATTAGATCTTCAACTACACATACAATGTTTTCTATGAATTCCTATTAAAAGTCTTAATAGACAGCTTGTGACTACCCAAGGTTTTTTTTTCTGAGACCTACAATTCATGTAGAGTCCTAAAAGTATGAAATTCCAGTTATTTACTCAAACACAGACTTTCAGCAAGAAATAACAAACTAGACCTGAGGACTGTCACAGAGCTATGAAGCACATAATAGCTGGCTGTGATTTACTTCTGATATCCTTTGGCAAGTCTCATTTTGCTGGTGATCATCATCACAGGAGTCGTAAAAGATACCTGAAATTGGATTGAAGACATCCTAGTAATATCATTCTCAAAATACCTAATAGCCCAGAATTGATCCCAGTTCCTCACGCTTTTTCCTGCAGGTTGTTCCCATGAATCATTCTCCCTAGGGTTCTTCAGATGCAGTGCCTCATGGGGTAGCAATTGTTACTGCCTGTTATGGGAATTCTTTGCAGTATTGTTTTTGCAGAGCTGTTCTTACCCATTCTCCTTTTCATTGTTTGAAGTGTTTTAGTGATGTAGCAAAAGGTTTTGAGGATTGTTAGAATCACAGTTTTATGTCATCTGGTACCAAACAATTTGATATCCATGAGGGTTTTGCACAGTGTCAGTAGGCACTATCTTCAGAGGAGCCTGAGTTTTGCAGATTTTGGCACTTATTTCAACCTATGTGTCTGAAGAAATTATCTGCTTTGGAAAAAACAGTTGCAGGTGAGCATTTCTCTTAGCAATGTTTTCATTCCTTTTTAATTTACTGAATTTGAAACAGGAAATTCTACTGACCATAAAGTTCCTAAACATAAGCTATGCTAATTATTGATTTTCATTAATTTGGGTGCAATCTAGAAGCTGAGGAAGCTGTTTGAAAGCCTTTGCTTTTGGTAGTGTACTTGTCATTCTATTTAGTCATATAATAATTCTATTGCAAAATAAAGATTTCTTCTGATAGACAGGAAAATGCAAGGCCCAATATATATGTGCTATGCTTGTTTGCACCTGAGCAGGGGAGAAATAGACCCATTTATAATTCTAGTACCTTATAGCTCTGTTTGTTGTTCATGTATCCACTGGTAAGCTCTTTGGTTGTCCTCCAGAAATTAAAATAAAACAGCCAGTGTACTTGCAGCTACACGTGAAGTTTCTAATGGCATATTTATGTTAGTACTGAAATAATTCATCTTGGAGCCTTAGCTCTTATTGCAAGTTAAAAATGGAATGCTTTTTTCCCCCTTAAGTAACTATCAAGTGCTCATTCTGAAACCAACTCCTATTATTGTTAGTGTATCTTTAATATTTTCTTTATATAAAAATAAGAAATGTCATACTGCTTTAAGTCATTATCAAAAATAAAAATGATTGCCAGAGTTACAGGATTTCAAAGCTCAGTAAAGCCAACAAAAGCTACCAGTTTTTTCCAAAAGCCTTTGAAATAAACACATTCTGAATTCCTAATGAACATTTTTATTAGAACAGGTGTGCTGATCTTTTTTTATGTGCTTTCTATGCATTGAGTTCCTTGAATTTTTTCCATAGGCTTTTTTCAATCATTATTGTATTTTCCTAAAGCAAATTATAGGCTTGATAATATGTGTTGTCATATTACTAAAAAAAANAAAAAAAAAAAAAAAAAAAAAAAAAAAAAAAAAAAAAAAAAAAAAAAAAAGTTAACACAGTATGGGGCAGATCTCTTGAATTGAAATACTATGCATTTAGTTTTTGTGTCTTATATTGCAGACAGACTCAACCAACGGCGAGAATCCAAGCATCAAGAAATCCCTCTTTCCTCTTTTTAATTCAAAGAATAATATAAAGCATAGTTCTTCTTTGAAAAAACTTCCTGTAGTCACTCTACCAATGGTATTAATTTTTAAGTACAGTAACACCGTAAAGTGCTCCAGTAAATTTGTTTTACTGACTACAGCAGCATGTGGTTTATTTTCATGGTATCACTTCCTCTTCATGCCAGTTAAGTATCTTGGGCCAGTTCAATAAATTTAACTAAAATTGGTAGTTTTGTTGAAACAGATTGTGCCTAAAAAAACTTTTTTAATATTTAATATAGTGGAAATGTAACATACATGGTTCCAGAGAGAATGAGCCTTGGGAGCAAGACTAAGAAAGGGAAATAGTTGTGAAATTATGTGTGTTTAAAATTAAACTTTCTCATTATGTTTCGTTCAGGAAAAAATTAACCTGGTTTGGTTTATAACTATATTGTAAATACATAATTTTATACAAAATATTCCTTTATATATAAATTTAAATAAATCAAATACTCACAATGGATTATCTGGAAAGGACTTTAGCTCATGCGTCTGTTGTATTTTTGTTTGTCCTAATTGTTCATGATAAAACACAGCTTGCATTAAAAATAGATTATATTTTGACTGTCCTCCTTTTACTTACAATGCTGGAAATGAGATAAAAAAACTACATGTAAGTTTTAAATTACTTTTCTACCATAAAGTTTCAGCTGTTTCTTAATTTTTACTTTAGTTTGGGATATTTGTGGAGGAGAAGAAAAATGGAAATAGAGAAAGCTCTTGGTTTTGTGATGTCAGTCAAGACAACAGTTTAGAGAGATTTTGGTCTATTTCACTCTGGAGCAAATTTATAGAACTGATCCATGGTCTTAACTGCAGTATGGAATGCTTTTTAAATGAAGATGAGACTCAAAATATTTTGTTTTTAATTTTATTTTTGAGGCCTTGTTTAACTGCTCTTTCTTACAGCAAATAACACTAACAGCATGTGAATGCTTTAAGGGCTAAGGGTAGAGCAAATCTGCATGATGTCCACGGCCACCTGCTCTTACTATGGGGAGAATAATTGAGAGGTCATTGCAATTCTGATGCAGTAATGGGCTTCACTTGTGTTCTCCAATTAACTGTGGGAAATTATTTACAGCTACTCTTAAGAAAGTATTAGAAGACCAGTATTTAATATTTTGTTGCAGATGCCTAACACTGAAGGTCAGGATCTCTTGGCATTACAGAAAGCCATTCATTCTTCCAATCACCAGAGCAGCAGGCAGAAGGATTGGCATCCTGAGAAGATGACAGAAATCCAGCCTCATGTAAGTGGCATTATCAATTCCCTGTATATTAATATTACTGATGTATCTTGACAGCTTTTTCTCTGGTGAATAGAAGAATTGCATTTGACATTGTTTCCCAATTTTCTAATTCCTTGCTCACTGGATGTAAAAAATTATGTACCTACAGTTCTGCATATTTATTTTTAAATGTGGACATGAATGACAAGAAAAAAAAAAGCGACTAAATGTTCTGTGTCAGTCTTTGAGCCCTTTGAAATATTGGCTATGTTTTTGTATTACAGGCAAGCAGTGCTCAGTGCACATCTATGGTAGTGATGCAGTGCTGTACAAAAGCCCTCAAGTCAGCTCTGTAAGGGATGGTCAATCCTGAGGGTTGGCTGCTGCTCAGCAGAGTTTGATCAAACTCAGCAGAGTTTGATACTTGGCACAGACTGCAGTTTCAGCTGACTACAGTTTTGGAGCACTGCACTAGTGCAACTTTATTTTCTCCAGGTCTAAAACCAGCTCAGCGGGCAGAATTTGGGAGGGAGTGTCAGTGCTGTGCTCCATTGTTGTCACATTGGAAACTGGAAAAGAGGGTTTGTTGCAGCTGCAGTGTTTGAAGAAACAAGTTGCTCTGTGAGCTGTGGAATTCAATAAGACTGCTTTCATACCACTTTGTGTACTCAGGCTTCCCCAGGCTCTTGCTACCCGTTTTCAGTAACCCTGTATCACCTTCAACCTGCTCACCAGTGAAAGAAGCTGCAGACTAGAATTGTCTATCACCCAGCTGCCAGCAAACAAAATAACTTCTGAGTTCTGCAGGACCTTGTTTCAGTGCAGATGGTTACTCAAGACTCACTCTAGCCCCTAATTTATGTTCACAACATTTTTAAGGACTTGTATTTCTGAAATCTGTTCCTTATAAAATGTGGCTGAGGTTCTTTAGTTAATAGCAGGAGAAGTGACAGATGGACAGCTAATGCAATTGTCTATGCCTGCATTTTCAAAGGAAACAAGGATAAAATGATTTATGGGCGCAATTTTTTTCTGAGGGAAAAAAGGTTCCATCTTTTCAGGTAGCTAATAGATTGGACTGTGATGAGAAGACATTTTCTCAGGTGCGCAGTCATAGCTTGGAATGAAATACATCAAACAAATATGAACTAAAAGTGAAGAAGTCCTGTAAAGCTCAAGATGTGCAGTTTAGGTAGGACAGGATAGCTTTTTATGTGAGGTCTGATATGATGGAGCATTTGTGTGTGTCTTTCAGAGCCAGCCGTTAAAATCTCTTCGGAAGCTCTTACACCTCTCCTCAAACCATCCTGTCGCTGCTGAGCCCCGCTTCCAGCCCTTACCCAGCCAGCCAGCCAAAGCTTCTTTCCCTGAAGTGCGAATTCATCCCATGAGTCAAAGCTCCAGCAGCGGCAGCAGCAACGTGCGGCCGGAACCCCAGCCCAAGAGCCGGCCAACGCTGCAGATCCCGAGCCAGCTGGAGCCCACCTGGCACGTGTCCCCCGTGAACAGGAGCGTGAGCGAGGGGCCCCCCTACTCCGACCAGCTGCCTTCCAAGAGCGGACAGAACGGGCACACCTACAGCCGAACAAACCGGTCCCGAATGCCAAACCTGAACGATCTCAAAGAGACAGCCCTGTAATTGCACTCCGGCAAATAGACCGGTGTGGGTGGAGATCAGCACGGGGGAGCGGTGGTGGTTCTGGTGATGGTAAGACTGCATTTTCAGCTTTATAAAGGTGTGCAATATGTACGTGTGGAGCTATGCTGTTCGGCACCACGAGAGAGTCAGGGATTGTACAGGAACATAAGTGGAACTATGAATTACCAGTCATCAGAAATGTCACTGGATGCCAGGCAGAGTGTGCCGGTCAGGGAGAAAAATGCGTTGTCATTTTCTCTCATTTACATTCCAGCTTAGTGCACATCTCTGCCTGAAAGCTGGGAAACTTCTGGTATGTATTGGCACTTATAAGGGTGAAAACATTGTCTAGGCCTATGCCCTTACTACATTTTTTGCTGCCTCGTTAAAACAGTGGGGTTTATGTGATAAAAGTGTATCCCTGTTAAGGGTTTAAAGTTAAATTGTATGTCTTAAATTTGTTTTTTAAACTTCCATATTTGATAGGATTTGTAATATTTATTTATGATGACCTAATATCGTACTGTTATAATCATATCTTTTATGTTATAATGTAAAGTTATTTTGAGCTGTTTGAAACATTGTGAAGCAGTGCAACAGCTACAGTAGTTTCTATAAAAAACTAACAGTAACATTTATATATTGCATCAGGAGTATTTTATTCTATATATAAATATATATATAAATGGAAAATAACTGTCTGTTTTTTAAATATACTCATTTAAAAGAAAAGTATTGTTATGACACTATCTGCCATATTTTTTATACATTTGTGATATAAAGTGCAGTATTATACTTCTAATAAAAGGAAGTTGAATGTGGATATAAACGTGACTGTAACAGTATGAATCTTGCTTGGCTATGAGAGCCCAGTATTATAGGCATTATTGGTAACAAACAAAAGACAACATTCGATTCCAAGCTTTATTATGGGCTATTTTGTTGGAAGTATTGGCTAAATGTAAGAGACTGCAGAACTGTACAGTAATCTAAATGTGGTATGTTCTCCCCTGTGTCCTTAGCTTTCCTAGTAATATTAATGGGATTTCTGCATCTGCAGCAAGAGCACAGAGCCCCAGTACCAAATTTTTGTTTCTTCTGAAGAGATAAAGTGCCCCATGACTACAAGCGAAAGCAGGTGCTCTTCCACTTAATAGCAGGGGTGAAAACCAAAGAAACACAGCATGAATTGCAAGTGAAATGCAAAACTTCGACACTTAAGCATAGCATGGCACTGCAGATCATGGTATAAGCTTTTATGCATATGTGTATTTTACATCTCTAGCAATCTATTAACTAGTAAGATAAACACTGTATTAGAATTTAAACTACTCTTGCACTTTTTATTATATTTCAGGATGTATTTAAAGCTACAAATCTGATATTTGGATATTGAGGGAGGAGGTTGCCATGCAACTCGATTTCTCCTTAGGTCTTAATATCCAAATATTCCCATACCCAGTTCAGCAAAATAGTAGATCTTGGGTTCCAGTCTCCTGTACAACACAGTTAAAACTGTCTTTACCTTGGTGAATGTCAAGTGTAGCAAATACCCTGATTCCTCTCTTGCTACCAGTAATGTAAATCAAAGGTGAGCTAGTAGGAGTCAAAAGAGTTATGCCAGTCTAAACTTCGTGCAATAAGAGGAGAGCCAGGCCTGTAGTGTCAGAACAATACAATCTTTCCTTTTTAAACACATTAGTTCTACTCCCTCATTACTCTGCAGCATAATTTGTTTTCTAGATGCTGTCCTCGTAAGACACCTGTACTTGCAAATACAATGTCTTTTCCAAAAAGAGATTAACCTGAATGTAAATTGGATGATTTAGCCATAGATGTAGTTAATAGAAGCAGCCAGGCAGTAAACCTGAACTTCCAACTTGGATAACAATGCAAACTGGACATGCTGTTCAGTACCTCTTGAGTCATACCAAAGTTCTAACAACAGCAAATTCGGCACCACTACTGTAAAAGTTGTTGTCAGAAAGAACAGTATGGAAGGATGTTATATCAGTTTTGTCCAGGACTAAATTGGAAAAATTACAAAATGGGAATTCTTCCTTTGTCAATTGCCTGCAAGAAATATGCATGTGATTTTTTCTATAGATAGATATGGTATATAATATCCCTATATATATGATATATACTGTATTGATATATCATATATATAGCATATATAAATACAATAGACATGGAAGGGTATTCAGTTTGTTTCTAAGTTCAGTGGGCATCCAGGAAAGATATTGTGATATTTACTTGTCACTGTCAGAGTTTAGTAGCTTATTTTAGCAGTCTCTGTTAGATTCATTGCTTGGTCACAGCTACATGAGCCCTGTTGGCCCTGCTTTGAAAAGGGTTGATGCCACTGAAATCCCTCACAAAAGCACTGCCTAAGAAAGTGGGGCTCTGAGCAGTGGTTTTGAATGTTTCTTTTAGGGCAACAGAGCTGGTGAAGGCCCTGGAGCATAAGTCTTTGGAGAGTGGCTGAGGGAGCTGGAGGTGATTAGTCTGGAAAAAGGAATCTCAGGAGGGACCTCTGCTCTCTACAACCACCTGAAAGGAGGGTGTAGCCAGATGGGGGTCAGCCTCTTCTCCCATGTCTCAAGTGAAAGGATGAGAGGAAATGACCTTCTGTTGTGCCAGTAGAGGTCCAAATTAGGTATTAGGGAAAAAAGATCACTGAAAGAGTGTTCAGGCATTGGAATAAGTTGTCCAGGGACATGGTGCAGTCACCGGCTCTGGAAGTGTTTGAGAGGCACCTGGATGTGGCACTTGGAGATACGGTTTAGGGGTGACTGGGGTGGTTGGTGGTTGGACTGGATGATCCTAAAGGTTTCTTCCAGCCCTGATGATTCTGCATTCAGTCTCATAGGGATTATTCAGTCTCACAGGGAATATTCAGTCTAGACTCTTCTGTGCTTCATGGATATGTATCCTTTTGCATCTGCAAGGTTTTTAGCTTGCTGGTAAGATCTTCATGCTGGGGATGATGATACTGGGCTATATATGGTTATGATTTATAGCAAGGAAAAATGTTTCTAAAGAGTTTTTTTTTCTCTGTACCCATTAAGTTAAATCAGGGTAATCCCTGACTGTACATATAGTTGTTTAAAGTAGTTAGCAAATCTTCAAAGGTGACCCAAGGAATGTTTGAGTATTTGGTGGCCCATATTTACAGAAATTTGTTTCTACTTCATACTGCATTTTCCTCTTGAATTCAACAAACTGTAGTAGCTTTCAGTTGAATAATAAATTGTGTTGAATGGATGTATTTTCTTTCTTCAAGAAATTCCAGCAGCTCGGCCAGCTGTGCTGGGATGAATTGTGTATTTTTAACTTGATCTAGCTTCCCAATAGTTCGAATATGGGTAATGTAATTTTGTCAAGGTTTTCTAAGGAGTCTTATTATAGTGACTGAGATTTTCTGACTTAATAAAGAGGAAGAGAATTACAGAGCAAACTATTTTGTAAATGTGAGCTTTCCTTTTCACTGGTCTGTGAGTCCTGTACTACATGCTCTATAGATTTATTTAGTATAAAGCATCCTAGTTAAACTGCATTTTATTCTTTAGCGATCTTTTGCCTTATGGCATCACTGATGATGTGAATAAAAAAGAAACTAAGTGTCAGAAATTAATTGTAGTCATTTTGCAGAACTCAAGCTGCCTAAACTTGTCTATATGTTTTTGTTATAGTTCTTGAGCTCTTTTTATTAAAAAAAAAAAAGCACCTTAAGTTCTTCCTAACTGAAATTGTGTAAGTGTCTAAGCTGTCGTTTTACACTGCCATGTAAATGTATTAACCTAGAACAACATCTATTTTCAACAGACCTGGCCACAGAGAGCAGTCCCTTTGACCTATTTAACACTCTCACTCCATTTATTGCAGTCCAAGCTTTGTTGCCCCTCTGAGAGGTTGCCAGGAGAGCACTGGGCAGAGTTCTTGGCAGGAAGTCAATGATCCCAGATTTGTCTATTAAAACATCCCCCAAACACCACTTGTTCTTTTAGATCAATATTCAAGCGGGCTTCAAACTTCCAAGTGCGTGAGGCATCCTCAGGTCGTCATTTGGCTTGTCACCTTTCTCTCTACCACACCAACTTGTTTCTGGGACCAAGGCTGGAGTGACTCTTCAGGAAGCAGTGGCCTGTGGTAGGCTCTTCACCTTCCTTGTCATTGCAGTTAGATCTCTTAGAGATGAATCTCACTTGTTTAAAAAGCTACATACCGACCTTTTTTTTCTTTAAAAGCTGTTAGCTGAGTAGACTCCTGGGTTCACCCAGAAAAAGCTATGTATTCTTGACAATTCTGTAGACCTCCCTGTAAGAACACAGGGAACCTATGGGAATACAGATTATACAGCTCTGAAAGCACTGTTGTGATCTAGGTAGCTAAGGCAAACCTAGCTGCTCTAAAGAGGAGCTGTGCTCTAGAAGTATTGGGGGGTTTATGGTTTATTTATGTTTAATTTTTTTGTTGTCCTGTAATGATTTGATAGTGAGACATGCTTCAAAATACTTGCATGTAATTAATTCTCTATGTGTTGATCACTGTCAGAGTAGAGCTGGGAGAATATTTGCATCCCAGTCACACAAAGAGTATGAAAAGGATAGCCATATATGTTATACTGCAAATTGTGGGGTGGCAATGAACGTTTATTTTTTCCATTCCAGCTAGCATACATACTACATCTATTAATGGGGTAATATCACAAACCATGCATCTAAGCTGTTGTTCATGTTAGTAGGCCCACCATTTGAAATAGGAGTGCCACGGAAGATGATTGGAAAGGTGATGTGCCCTCTATGTAACCATTTTTGAATAGCCTTCAAATCAAGACACTATTTAAGAACAGGTGCCTTTCCCTACACAGCTCTTTCTAATGGCATCATTATATTAACCATTCATTTACTGGATTTGTAGTGAATTAGGAAAAAAGCCATTTAACTTCTGGCCTTTTTTTAAGAGGGGGTGATTCGAGTAAACCCCTTCAATATAACAAAGAAAATCCTAGATGTTGGAAATTCTAGATGTTGGCACCTTTTTCAAATGGTCAAGCAACAGCAGTGTATCAGTGCTCAGGCTCATCAGCAAGTGAAGGCTTGTGCTGTACTGAATGTTGTACTAAAACAGGAGATTCCTCATTTTGCAATCACAAAGCAAATGTCATTAAAATTAGCAAAGCAGATTTTATAGGAGGTCCTCTTTCAATTGTAAGAAAAAAGCTGTGTTAGGTCATCTGTCTTCTCAGTGGAGTGTCTTAACTACCACATGAGACAGCATAGGTAAATCTGATTAATTAAGTCTGAACTTTACTTGTTCCAAGTTCTGCTTGGATACAGATTTGTGACCTTGTGTGCAGGCAATGTTTGATGCAAAAGCTGGGGTTTGACCTACTCATTGGAAGATGCATGTGAAATGTGAGAGGACTGGCACCACTGTGTTTGGATGCTTTCATTCCACCAAATCAGATTGCTTCTCAGGCTCTTTTAGAACATAACAAAATATGCAGTCGGGCAAAAGTGACTCTTGAAACATGGCCCAAGAGCCTGAACATAGAATTTGTGTCTTAGCCTAAGAATGACTACACATCTCTTGTCTTCTCTGCAAGTCAATCTACCTCCTCTCTCTTGCAGAATGTGGTTGAGGTTGGGTTTGTTTATTCTGAGCTTATTATTGACTCTAAATTTTGAAAAAATATCTAAAATGATTCTTCCTCTAGGTACTGTTAGCAACCATGTAATAAAATATTGTTGGGCCTTCATCTGAAATACTTTGAAACTTCCAAGCCATCTGAGCTCTCCCTCTAGAATCCCAATGCCATCCTTTGCACTGCTTTGCAGTCTTCCCTTGGCCTTCCCCTTGTGGTTCTCAAATATTGCAGTTGCCTTGTTCTTTGTTGTTTCTCTAGTGCAGATTTTCAGGGAGTTAGAGGCCTTATCTACTACTCCACCCTATTTGCTGTTTTTCTCAAACAGCTATCCTTAGACTTGCTCAGGATTTCCTTCATTTTAATTTTCCATTCCATCTGGGTGAGATACCTTACCTCATTGTGCCCCCACCAAAACACGCTGCCTGCCAGGCTTTTTGTTCCACCAGGTCTCTGTTTTCACAGGGCATTGTTTCTCTGGACCCATTCTGAGAAATGCAAGGTGGCATCTTAATTGTACAGGCATAGAAATGCATTGTGAAGTAGCTGCTGTCATAGAGCTTTCCATTAGCATAAAGATGAAGCATGTTCATAGCACAAGGTGGAAGCCGCTGTTCAATTTTCCTATAGGATATGAACCTCTTGGTGTAAACTCCTGACATGTAAATCCAGTGGCAGAGCTTTTAACTCTTCGGTTACAAGGCAAAATTTTAAACATAGGGAACTATCTAGACTNTTTGCTAGTGCACATCTTAGACTCGTGCTACTGAAGAATATGACTAATTGAATGAAGTAACTTTATATTTGGATTATGTGGAACAATAAGCTAAAATCTTCCCAGAAACCATAATTCTGTTGGAAATTCTATGCAGGCATTTTAAAATCTGGTTAGTCTGATAAGGAATTCCAAAACTGCTTAGGTCTCCACTGTGGAATGTTTAATTTTAAATTTGTGTCATTTGGAAGAAAGAAGGAAAAATGAAGTTTAGGAAAATATTTTATTTTTTTCACTATCTGCCAGTACAGATTAACAGGCTGGGGAGGCAGCTTTCAAAAAATCTAAATGTATGGATAAGATTCCCTGGTGTTTTTTAACAGCTACTAGAAATCTAAAGCGCACAAACTTTTAAATCTACCGTGCTTTCTGTTGTGGAAGGGATATGTTGTGGTGTTAGCCTTTTTAATCCTGGAATACAAATTGATTTTCAAATGTGTTGAATATTTAAGGATGACTTCATGCAAGTTAATAAACCATTTGTAAAGTGTTTGTATACAACCCTTTGTATCATGTTGTTGGTACACCTTACCAAATTTTTTTTGAGCATGTATTCCATTCTTTACTTCTGTACAATTTCTATTGTTGCTGTAAATATTCTAAAAGAGAAAAAAAAATCCTGTGGTAACCTAATTATCAGCATGGAAATGGTTAATTTTTACTGAGCACAATGTATTTTTGAATGGGCCTTCCAAAATATGTCTTTAATAAAAATGCAGATTTTGCACTAGAACACTGGCATTGTTCAACAGCTGATCTTATTCCTGACATGTCTCCATAGAGAGGAGCATCTCTCCATAGTTAGCTTGGCTCAGATGAGTGGAACGGACCAGAACCAGGACTCCTGTGCCCAGTGGGTCACTGCCAGGTCCTGGCTGACTCCCCCATCTGAGAGGCTGCTCGTATCTGTCCACAAGCCTGACATTTCCATGGGTTGTTTCCAGAGGGCAATGTCCCTGATGCACCTTGTTCCCCACCATTCCTCTAGTCTCATTGCAGGATGGATTATCTTCTTTTCAGGGCAAGAATCTCTGCTGTTCTCTCTTTTGAACAGTACCAACCCAGCAAGCCCCTGATCAGACACTACCAGGAATTAAAAGGCCCTGAAAATTTCCAGCCCGCAGTCTTTGCCGCAGGAAACATGTCATGATGGCATTTCATCATTGTCACCTGTAAACTGAGACACTTCTAGGCAAATGTTAAGTGTCAGCAATAAAAGTTTTTGATGGCTTCCTATTTTATGTATCCTGGCTATGAGTTTTTTTTGTTACTGTGTGCAGTTTAAAAAAAAAAAATATTTCCCTGCTAGTGTCTCATTTTTGAGGTAATTGGAAACAAACTGAGGAGTAGAGACCACCTTTCCAGGGCCTCCCTTCTCTCCCTCTTAGCTCCAGAAAGGCTTGCTGAAAGCCAGGGCTTGCAGTCTGTTAGATCCCTCCAAAACAGCTGCCTGATGGGTTGTGCAGCAACCACAGCCTTGGTGAGACCAGGCTGATGCCAGTGCCTGCACTGAGCTGTGCCCATCACCTCCTAACAGAGAAACTTCCAGCCTGATCTAATGGCTTCAACTTCCACCAGGACAAGCAGTCCAGCATTTTAACATTTCCATCCAGAAATGGGACTGAAATGTATTTCCTTGAGGTGCCCAGTGCTCTGGAGGACTTGGCTTTACTCTTAAAACCTTTCTTGGCTCTTACTCTTCCAACGATCTTGTTTAGTAACCCCTTTTCTGTACCCTCTGTAGAGCCCCAGAAACTGGAGTGGCCATCTCCTTGAAGATGTTGAGCTCCTTATGTGGTATCCCCAGTGTAGTCAGTACCAGACTCCCATGGGATGCAGGGCAAAGTGGACATTTTTCTCTGGATGGAAGTGAAAGAATAATTCCTGTATTTATCTATTAAAATAAAGGGGCTATTGACTTACAGACAGAGTGGCTGCTCTGGAGGCCTGAGGCAGTCTCTCATGTAACTTAAATTGGGTTCAAACTTCTCAGCACCCTTTGTTCCCTCAGTTGTCTCTCTCTATGCATCTCATCCTAAAAATCCAGGTCATAAAGCTGAAAGCAGTTCTTGGTCCTACTTCCTGTTTCAAACCCCTTGTGTTTTATGCAGTTACCTAGCCATACATTGGTCTGCCTATCTCTGCAGGTAAAGGCCTGCAGGATTGTTTAACATCTTTGTCAGCAGCATGGAGAGTGGGATTGAATGCACTCTTGCCAGCCCCTGTTGTGCAGCTGACATGCTGGAGTGAAGGGAACCCCTCCAGAGGGAGCTGGGCAGGCTTCAGAGCTGGGCCTGTGCAAACCTCATGAAGTTCAACAAAGCCAAGTACAAGATCTGCATGTGGGTCAAGAAAGGCACAAGGAGAAATACAGATTGGAGGAGGAACAGATCAAGAGCACCCCTGAGGAGAAGGACTTGGGACTGCTGCTGGATGAAAAGTTCAGCTTGAGACGACAAAGTGCACCTCCAGCCCAGAAGGCTGCTTGTATCCTGGACTGTATCGAAAGCAATGTGGGCAGCAGGGTGAGGGAGGGGATTCTCTCCCTCTGCTCTGCTCTGCTCTGCTCTGCTCTGCTGTGCTCTGGTGAGACTCCACCTGGAGTGCTGTGTCCAGGTCTGGGGCTCCCAATGCAAGAAAGATGGGAACCTATTGGAGCATGTCCAGAGGAGGATCACTAATTTCTTCGCAGGGCTGCACACCTCTTCTATAAAAACAGGCTGAGAGATTTGGGTCTGGAAGAGAAGGCCCTGGTGAGACCTTGTAGCACCTTCCCGTACGTCAAGGAAGCTGCAATAGAGCTGGAGAGGGACTTTTCACAAGTGCATGTAGTTACAGGAAAGGGGGATTGGCTCTAAGCTAAAGGAGGGCAGGTTTAGATTAGATACCAGGAAGAAACTCTTTACTGTGAGGGTGATGAGGCACTGGGACAGAGTTCCCAGAGAAGCTGTGGACTCCCCATCCTTGGAAGTGTTCCAGGGAACACCTGGATGGGGCTCTGAGAGGCCTGGTCTAGTGGAAGATGCCCCTGCCCATGGCAGGGAGATAGGAGCTAAATGATCTTTAAGGTTCCTTCCAACCCAAACCATTCTGTGATTCTATGATTATGAGGAAAAGATTTTGATTTATGTAATTATACTTCAGCTGGTGTTGTCTCACTTTCATGATGACCTCAGTCACACTGTTAATCCAACATGCTGAATTTATGCAGAAGTGGAAGTCAAATGCAATTCTAAAAGCATTTTAGGACCACTTAATTAATTGAGCCTCTCAGCACTCTTTATATAAGAGGCAGAGGTTAAGTGAATTTCTAGAGGTCGATTAGCAAGTGAGCTACATAGCAAGGATCAGAACAGAAACTCCTGCTTTAGCAGGAACCATTAGTTACAAGTCAGAATTAGGTCCTTTCCCCATACAAGCTGTAGAGGTGAAGTGCAGACAAAGGACAGGGCAAGGCAAGAGGCAAATGAACTGTGAAATGCAGTGTTCCATTTTATGTATTGCCTTACATTTCAGTCTAGAAAAAGGTCTAGTGATTTCTTTGAAGATGGGAAGCTGGAAGAGTGATAGCACAGGTCCTTTCTACCTAGAAAGTACGTTCTTCCTCCGAGGTTTTATATCCTCTATGTAGGATCAGACATGTAAAGATATGTAATTCTGTAATATGTAATGCCTTGGTGTATAATGATGTGTGGTCCATCCATTTGGGCTGTGCATTTAAGCTTGCCAGCTCTTCCAGATCTCACAGGAGCTTCTGGCCTTTGCCATTGAGTGCATTTCCAAAACCAGACAACTGAAAAGCCCTGGCCTGTGCATAGGAGCTTGTCAGAGGCTAGTCACAGACAAGGCTTTGACTAGCTATAGTCAAGCTTAACTGCTTTGGGGTGATACAAATATTCCTGTGCCCAGTTCATCCTTCTGCCTCTTGCAGCCACCCCTCCGCTCCTCAGTCATGCAGGAAAACATCAGCACCAAGGCTCCTTCCCCCATTACCATTCATCAGGACATGGAGCAGAGCTGCCTGTGCTGCTTTTAGGGCAGGGAGAGCTGTGTGTTAACATGTGTTGCAGTCGGCAACTGCATCCAGGGCCTGGAAAGGCTTCAGCTTTCAGTGTTGGTGTTAGGAAAACAGGAGCTGTGATGGCTGCTGGGGAGCCTTGTCTCCCTGGTGCTGGATGTGCAGTTCTTCCAGGGAGGCTGCTGTACCATGCTGGTCCCACAGCTTGGCTGCTGAGGAAGTGCCTGGAGCTCAGTGGATTTTCTCAACAGAGCTTGCCTTGACTGTTCAGCATTAAAAGAGCCACACAGTGATTTCATACTAAGAAAATGTGTCCCTAGACCAGTTTGTGGATAGGCAAAAATCGTACCCATGGATGAGGAGTGGGAGGGAAGCAAGGGGGGGCTGGTGTATAGCAATCATCTCAGCAGATGGCAATTGGTCTTTTCTACATCTCTGTAGACTTCATACTGTTGGTTAGTGGAGCAACTTTCAGATTTGCCAGAAGAGCTTTTTTTCCCAGACAGCTATTATTTGTCTCTACATACAGAAATAAAACAAGGCAGAAACACCTGCTCTCACAAATGAATGTGATGAATTGCACAGCCATCCAAAGGCTTTTCTCATGTTTTTTGGTCACATCTCATTTATTTTAAGTCATATCTATACTCGTGCCCTGCACACCTAGCATTCACCTCTCTGCCCATAGGGATAAGGAGAGGACAGGAAAGGCAGAGAGGCTGCTGCAGTGCCGCTGTCTTCATGCCTCTCCTCTCTTCCCTGAGACAGTTCTCGTTCTGATGTTGTGACTCTTTGGGATGGATGCACAGATGGTTAGAAAAAAGGGAAAAGGCCGGTGGTACCTGCCAGGTTTTTGCAGCAGGTGTGTGGGAAGGCAAACCAAATCCATCACTCGAGAGCTCCCCACAACCCTCCCTCATGGGAGCTGTGGGGGCTAAGTTGCCACCTAGGCTGTGTTGGGCTGAGGCTCTGGGGCTGAGGCAGGGACATGAACATTAGTAATTGGGCTGTCACCCCAGGAAGATGGGCCCATCATCCACACGCCCCAAATTCCTTGGGCGCCAAACCAGCCACTGGAGATTGGGCCATGGAGGTCAGACAGTTAGGAAGAGCGAGTCCCTGTATCTGTGCCCAAACATCCACAGGGAGCAAAGTGCTGGGGTGCCCAGGATGTGTCAGTGCAAAAATAGAGAGGATACAGAGAGGGTTTTGTCTACCAGGTGCTCGAGGCACCATTGTCTGTCCCAAAACCAGCCAGAGCAGTTTAGGCCTGAGGGCTCCTGATGCAAGCAAACATGAAGTGATTTGAGAGTGTGAGATTCAGATGGGGGCCTTTGTACTGGGGACAGGCCCCAACCCTGCTCAGGGCATGAGGGTGAGATGTTTGTCCTGGCATACACCTGCCAATCCAAGCCCTGCCTTTGGACCCCATCTGAATGTACTTCAGTGTTCACAGCACATCATGATGATCATTTCTCCAACCTAACACCCAGGGCCAGAAGCACCGCATCTCACAGGATCCAAGCCCTGAACCTTCCCCAGGGTGTGTCCCACAATCCCCCATCAGCTGTTTCACCAGGCATGGTGCGAAGTAACATTTTATTCAAGCCCTTCCCTTTGCAGGCCGGGTGTTTGTTTACACGGCAGGGGCGGCGGCGGGGCGAGGCCGGGCGGCTGCACAGGCGGACAGGCCCGCACGGAGCCGCTCCGGGCACGGAGCCGCTCCGGGCACGGCGCTCAGCCGCACTTGCCCAGGCACTCGAGGAGCTCCATGCGGATGGCGATGCGCACGTGCCAGCCCAGCGGGATCAGGCGGATGTAGCGGGCCACGATGGGCGGCCGCAGCAGGTTCTGCACCGAGGACGAGCGGTCCGAGTTGCCATAGAAAACCTGCGAAGGGAGGGGTGGGTGGTTAGGGGGCTGGAAATCCTGTCCCGTGAGTTTGGGGTGCCTGTGCAGAGCAGAGGAGGAGGCTCCTCCCACTCCACCTTCAAAAGACTTTAAGATTAGCCAGATGTAGACAATTTTTGTCACACTGATTCAGTTTTCTAAGTAGGCTGTTTTCCCCCATCAGTCCTACACTTTTTACAGTTAGGCCAGAAAATCTTACCCCATTCTCATCCCATTCTCTCTCATTTGCCTTCATGTACCAAGACATTCACTGCTTGTTTGGAGTGAGCATGGTTGACTTTGGCACTTGGAAGTTCATGAGTCAGGCTCCTACACAAGCCAATATAGATGAAAAAATATATTTGAGAGCCCTTTCTCCATTCCTTGGCCTGAAGTCAGATCTGCTGCCATGACCTGTTTTTTTGGGAAAGCTCAGCATCTCCCCAGGGCTGCAGGAACTTCAGCAAAGCCAGCAGCACCTCCTATGCTAGGACAGGGCCATTCCCACACATGGGCATTGAGGACACCTGGGAGGCAGCAGTTGTGGCATCCCTCAGCCCAGCTGGACTGCACAGGGATCATATTATATTCATATATTATATTCTGTAATATGTCCCCAATTTGTCTCAAGTCAACCAATATGAAGTGCAGCATGAGAATGGTTTGGTGGGTCATGACTTAACTAGTTGCAGATTTTGTCTGAGGAGTTTTTCTGCACCCAGATCACGCACTATCCCTGGACATGGCAATAAAAGAAAACCTGGTGCAGTGCCAAAGCATGGCTGGGGCTGTGTGGCCACAGCTGAGAAAGGGGTTTTATCATGGAGGTGCTGCCTCTTCTGCAATGCCAGCTAATGCCTCTAAGATAATCTGGACTCCAGTATGATCATTAGAAAACACAAGTAATGTATTTTGTCTTTCTGCAGTGGTCAGCATGACCCATTTTCACCTCAGGGGGAATGGCCCCTCTCTGTGCTGCTCCCTGATGCAGGGCACTGAGACCCATCCAACCCTGCTGCTCCCACAAGCTCCCCCTTTAATGCACCTTCCTCTGAGACCTGTTGTCACCAAGCATGCCACCCTTCCACCAGGGGCCAAAGAGCAAAGGTCACTGACCCGGTTGTTCCCGGTCTGGTCCTTGTAGTACACCCAGTTGAGGTTCTCGTCGGTGCGGTACTGCACGCTGTACTTGGTCATCCACTCGTCAGCGTCACAGCGCCCTTGGGTGAGGATCCCCGAAATCACCTTCACCTCCTTCAGGTCGATCTGCAGCCACTGTGCAGTGTCCTGGTACTTGGAGAGCCACGCACACCTGGGGGGACACCACCAGCCCTGCTCTGTCCTCCACTGTGCCCTCGCAGGCAGACCCTCCTGCCCACACATGGCCAGGGCTCCCCAGCCCCCACAGCCCCCAGGACCCCTCAGGGAGGCATTTTTGAACTCACCCAAAGCCCTGGCCGTTGAGTCGGGCCTTGTTGGCTGTCCAGGAGGAGTACCAGCCCGTGTACTGCTCAGGGTTGGAGCAGCTGATCTGGTCTGGGGTGACGGCACCAGACTCAAAGCCCAGGGGCTTGTGGTAGGGACACTCTGCAGAACAAGGGAAAAAACACTTAAGGGACAGAAGTGGCTCTGTTTTCTGGGTACGTTCGCACACATATTGTGAACACCTCCTGGGGTTTCATTGCTTTCTCTTCTCCTGATTAGGATGCTGGGAATGCTCTTAACCCAGACCACAACCTCCCCTGAGACAACAGGGTCTTCATGTCTAACCTTCACTTGTGTTAATTTTGAACTTCTTTCTCTCCTAAACTTACTAGACTTGTTCTGACTGCAAGATTTTGAGGGAAAGGCTTTATTCAAATGTTGTAGTCTGAATCTCCCTCTTGTAAGCATGTGGAAGAAGAGCCTGACTGGATGCATTAACCTGGATCCACCCTACAGACTGTCAGCTTTTGCCTGGTCCTTGAGTAATGCTGGGCACTTCTTTTCCTCCTGGGCTTTACCTCCTTCTGCCCCTCTGATGACTGTCTTGATTTATGGCTCTACTTGCATGGCAAAATTGCTGAGCCAGCTCTGGTCATCCCTCTACAAGCACACTCAGATCTGGATTTTCTGCTATGAGAACCTTCTTTGCATCTGGAGGTGGTTTCCTTTGTGGAAAACATGCAGGTGCTCTGGTGTCAGTGAGGTGTCGTGGTCAGCCCTGCCAAGGGCTCAGGGATTTCCATCTCAGTTTTTGACTGCAAATCTTCAGGATAACAACCCTGCCCCCACACCTGTCTTCTGCAATAGTGAGAAATTCAACATGACTACCACTGGCTGCAAAACTACTGGAGAAAGAAATACTCATTCATCATTAAAACTTTCTGTGGTGGGTCACCACACAGTGCTTTGGAAGGCAAGACTTCAGTGATGCCGAACACCTGCATGCTACCTGGACCTAGTTGCAGGTTTTTTTGTTATGATTTTTTTTTTTTTAATATGATCAGGTTATCATTGTGTATCAATATGCACAGAATGAAGGCACTCAAGTGTCACATAGGGATATCAATGTCACATTGCTTAGGCAAACATCTATATCATGGGCAGCATTTTCTGATTTTGCAGCCTGTGGAGCCTCTGGAGTCCCCAGAGGTAATTCTGTCCCTTTCTCCAGTTTAGCATAGTCTGTTTCACAGGTCTCAGCAATAAAGGAGCAAGCAAAGCTCTGTGCAGCTTCACTTGTGGGTAAGAGGTTTCCTTGCCTTATCCATGCCTGAACAACCACCGTGGTGCCTCATGTTAAAGACAATCAACATATGGAGAGCATCAGTGGGTGCCCAGAACTTGGCATGACTGTGGCCTCCCCAGTGCAACTCCCCAGCACTGCATGTGGCCAATGTCTCATTAGCAAGCTTGACTAGGTCAATATTGCATGCATCAATATCTCATTAACATATCTTGCTCAGCTGGAACCTCATTAACATGTTTTTCCCCATGAAAACATATAGCCACTGTCCTGCCTTCCTCCAGGCATGGAAACATCATGCTTTTCCACCACGTTAAAAGCCTTGCTCCCCTTGTGCAAGAGGGTGGCCCTGTGTGTTTACTATTTGTCAGGCTTATCTCAAACACCACCCAACTTTACTTTTAGCAACATTAATCTGCAGACCACACAACCGTAATGCAATTAGCAGGTCACCTTCTGGTGAGTCTGCTTGTGCCATGCACAGGGACCTGCCAAAACAGATGCCTGGTGCCTGCCCAGCCAAAGCAGCTGAACCATTAAACACTGTTACTGCCAAGCCAGAGAAAGTCATGCAGTGTTTGTGAGGCTGGCTGCTCCCTTTGGCCATGCCAGCTCTGCATGGCTGCTCTGCAAACTGTCCTGGGCAGCAGGGAACGCCAGGACACACCAGGCCACATCAGGCTGGGCTGGGCTGGGCAAGGGGAATGCCCCTCCCTGGGGGCAGTGAGAGCTGGGAGTTACAGTGGAGTCGTTCCTCATTCAGGAGAACAAGGGAAATGCCTTCATTACTCAGCTATGTAATGCTAATGTGAGAAACACCTCCTCACACCTGGCCTGGCCAGAAAACCCAGCACTACTCCTCGCCCACATGTTCCTTGGCCATGGCCAGATTTATCAACCCTGCCACCTTCCCTTCCCTTCCCTTCCCTCCCCGTCCCTTCCCTTCCGTTCCCATCA
>WEIU01013810.1:60282-158480 GCA_013389925.1 Aegithalos caudatus | reverse complement strand
GCCAGACTTATCACCCCTGCCTCCGTCCCGTCCCTTCCCTTCCCTTCCCTTCCCTTCCCTTCCCATGTAAAAATATGCTGCAAAGAACAAATAAACTGTTTTTTTTTATCTTTGGAGAGTCTAGAAGAGGTCACAGGCTAAACTGCAGCAAGGGAGAATGAATCTAAGTGGTACAAAAGGTTTCCTACAGCAAATCCTACACATGGCAGTAGCCGCCCCAGCCAGTTTCTGGAAGCACCAGCAGCAAGGTCTCCAGGGGGAGAGAGACAAATACCCACTGTCACTGGCCAGCATGGGCCACCCTAGGTGACCTCCCCAGGCCCAGGCATGGGGGCTGCCTCTGCCTGATGGTGCAGGGTCATCCCCTCACCTCACACTGGTTCAGCTCTACCAGCCCCATCAGCAGCTGGATTTGGAATGTGCCAGCTCTGCAATGCCAGGTGCAAAGGGGAAGCTTCTGAAGGGCACCAGGCAAACACAGCTGAAGGCTCCCTCTGTTACCTGGCATGCACTCCAAGCCATTAGTCTCACTGGACCACACTGAGTTAGGGCCTCCTTGGCAATTGCATTTGCAAGCCTTGCTGTGCCACAGCTCCAGTCTCTCATCCTAAAGGAAAAGTAAAAAACAAGTAATAAATTAACAATAGTGTCATGAGGCCAAATCTGAATTCTGAACCTTAGACAAATGCTTGTGCCTGTCTGACTGCTACTCCTTGTCTGAGACCCTTTCCTGTTTCCAGCTCAGCATGAAGCATAGAATGACTTGGATTCCCTTGGATTCAGAGGTCAGAGCATGTGCCTGAGCCTTAAGGCCCAGGTGCCTCCTTCTGCCCCAAGGCACCAGGGCGTGGAAATGTCAGACCCCCAGCATTTACCTGGCAGCTGAACTATCTCAAGAGACTTACCTCTCCTGGGGAGAGGGCCATCACAGCTGGGCAGTGGGCGTGGAGGGAAGAAGAGAGAGAGAGATCAGAAACAAAGATGCCATGGGCAAAATCAGGAAATACAATCAACATTGACTCTTGAGATAGAGACAAATAAATAGAGGAAGGACTGACAAATCTACCACATTCCCCCACACTGATTGCCAGGAAAAGGCAAGAGAACAAGGGCAGGAGCAGGGCACTGCGTGTGCTCATGTCTGTGCTACTCCCCCATTGGATTTTCCTTCAGATGCCTTTGGCATCTCCCCTTCCTGATCAGATACACCTGAATCACCCTGAGGCAAAACATATGCTGGACCCCTCAGTCTCTGCTTTACAACTAATTCTGCCCATATCCGTGTTTTCTGTCCTTCTGCTCCCCACTTCCCCTCTCACATTTTCCCCTTAAAATGTTTAAGCTGATGAGCTTCAAAGGTGAAATCCTAGCCTGGTGCCACTGCAGATGCCAAGAGTCTTTGGAGGACATAGCATACCTCACAAGGTGCTTGGCCTGAGATCACTCCCTCTGGATGTGATGAAGAAAAAAGAAATGTAAATAAGCCTTCCTAATCTGTCTTACAGACAAGATCCCCTTTTTTCCTTTCTCAGGAAAAAAAAACAGTAATTGTGGCTGTGGAGGAAGAGATGCTATTTTTGCAGCATCTGACCTGTTTTATCCCCTGCCTCTTACTGAGCAATGGCTTTTTTATGAGGCTTTTTCCATACTGAAAAGGCTCTTCTTGCTTCACAGTGAAGTCCAAAGCAGAGTATGTTAATAGCTTTTAGCAGGGTAGAATATTTCCCAAACAGCTATGAAAATAAAATAATATAATAAATATAATATAAAATAATAAAAAATAATCCCATGACTGCTGATAACTCATCAACACAAGTAAATGTCAAACACCAGGTTTTCAAAGATGTAGGGAAACTTCAAGCCAATAAGGAAAAAGTGATTGAGCAGGTAAAAGCTTGCATACAGGAGCCAAGAGGAACCTGCCATTCCCAGAGGTCTTGTGAATGCGAAAAGATGATTTTTTCATCAAATGAATTAGACTCTGAATTATTCACTGAAATCTAGTTATGATTTATTCATTCATACACTGTCACTTTGCTGAGCCTAGGAAGCTCTGGCTAATGCTGGGAATTTACATCTTACATTACTATAGCAAGTTTTGTCTCAAAAGACTCACACAGAGCAATTATAATCAGCTGAAATATAAACTATATACAAAGCTCTGTTTATTACTGAAATGCAACTGCTCCTTGGGTGTGAAAATGAGTCTAAATGTATCAAGAGTCTAAAAGAAAGACCTCCAAAAGCGAAATGATAAAGATTTTTTTAAAATTCCTTTCTTTAATACAGGGATGGTCTCCTGTGCTTTGTAGTCCCAGAGGAGCATTTCTGGCATCAGGAACTTACCACATTAATCCATGGCACTGGCTCAGGCAGAAGAAGTAAACTCCAGTCTATAATAAAAAGTTGTGGCTTCTAGTCAGGCCCAAGAGGGAGGCAGGGATCACTCAGAGCCCAGCATGCTCAGGAGGAAAACATGCTTGTACATCTCCAGACATCATGGAAAGCATAGGCTGAGGGCCCCACACAGCACTGCACTACACCTTTCCCAGCACAAATGTTACCAAGGCAAGCCCTGGGATTCCATTGTGAAATCAGAAAACCAAGGCAGAGGTGCAAACCCACAGCCACCCCCATGCTGTTTCACATGAGGCAAAGAGATTTGACTTAAACCTGTGTGAAAGTGATTAAAGTTAATGCTGTCTGTCAGTACAAGAGAAACCAGGATTTTGTCACTTACCAAACTGGACCATCTTTGCCAATAAAAGAAATGCAGTGCCTGCCTCTTCTGCCTGCCCTGTGCTGTTTGATGCCAGTTCTGGAGAGGCATTGGTACCTGGGGCATGACATCCAGGCTGGCAGCTGTCTCTCCTGCCCCATAGAGTGGTGTCCTTTCCCAGCAGGACAGGTGCCCTGCTCCAGGAGCACCAGCTGCAAGGGCTTCCTTACCCTGACATCTGGGATGGCTCCTCAGCAATCACAGCCTGCTCTGTGTTCCCATTGCCCAGCAATCCCTGGCTCACAGGGCTGCAGGCTTGGCTTCTTCTATCTCCTTAACCATTTTACTTTCATCTTTAGAAAACTGATTTTTGTGGAGAACACTTTTGTGGGGGTTTGGGGTTTTTCTTATGGTGGTTTAATGTACTTTACCCTGGAAAAGGGGTTGGAAAAGGCTTGTTTTGTATCATCGAGTCCAGCCATTAACTTAAGGAAGTTATGTTCCATGACTGTAGTGTGATGAGGCCTGTTCTTGAGCACTGTGTGCCTGGGGTGGGAAAAGGGGTTGTGAGTTACCAGGATGGTGTAGGATATTTTGTGACCATGATGAGTCCTTCAACAGGCCTCCTGAGTTCCTCCCTTTGAAAGCCAAAATCAAAATTTAATATGCCATTGACACATGCAGCTGGAAACTCAACAGCTGTGAGTGAAACAACAGGCAAAAAAGGAATAGATTTCAGGGGGGTGGGTGTATGGTAGCATCAATTCAACCACCAGGAATAAACCCTCCTCCCCAGGTGACCCAGCATTTTGTGTGTTGCTGCACTCAGCCAGTGGTGCCTGCTCCTGAGCTATGAGTGGCTGGGAGGGCTTTTAGCCTCATCTGCCAGGGGACACCACTGCAAATCAAAAAAGGGTGTGAATTTCAAGCACAAACCCCCTTTTTTCAATGCAGTGTTTTATAGGGTCAGTCCCACAACACACAGTGGTGCAAGGGCAGTGCCAGGGCACAGGTGCTGGAATGCTGCCCCTCTGGCTGTGCCAGCTGGGCTGGGCACCTCCACTCCTCACTGTGTAAATTGCTGATTTAAACACCTCAAACAGGAACTCAGCTTCCTCTTTTTCAGAAAGGAGAGGTGAACTGCTAGGGGCTCACTCCCCAAGGGGCTCAGCCATCCAACCATGGCCTTGGGAGGGGGAAGCAAATGAAAGATGCCCTTGCCTGCAGTTGGCCACAAAACATAGTAATTGATATATTGGTGTGTTTACAGCTGTGACAGGCCCTGTCCTACAAAGGAAATGAAGAGGAAAGCTGGCTGCCAATAGTCTAAAAATGTGATGGGCAGCATGCTTTTATAGAGAGCATGTTTGCCTTCAAGGAAGGTTACAAAGATAATTGGTGATTGTAGGTCAGACAGAACGAATCGCTGCAATTCAAAGGAGAGTCATAAGGCCTGCATGGCCGCCAGGGGCTGTTGTTTTAAAAGCACAGGACTGACAAAAACCCCAAAACATTAAAAAGGAAAGAGCTCTATCTATAGCCCCCTCAGGACCTTCAGCAAATCATCAGTTCAGTGAAATAAATTATTATTTGTGTTTGTGGGACGCAGGGAGATAAGGCATGCGCCTTTCCTGTCCCCTCATCCCCCCTGCAGTGTGCTGTGTCCAGAGCACTGCCATGCACAAATGCTATCCCACAGCACAGGATTTAGGGACCGGGGCTTGGGACAAGATCCAGGGGATGATTTTTTGTCAGGGAACCTGTGCCAGTGAGGCTGGGCTGGAACCCAGGTCCTGAGATGTCTCCACTTGGCACTTGCTGCTGAGCAGGATGATGGGGAATGATACTCCAGGAGCTGGTCCAGGTTTGGGGCAGAAAGAAAAGAGCTGGCAGAGGTAGCTCTGGGGTGCCAGGAGGGGGTTTCCTGAGGTGGAATCTGGATAAAGCAGCAGCCATAGCTTAGGGCTACTTGGGAAAAGGGGCAATCAATAGCAAGGAAACTCAGCTGCTGGCATTTTAATGGCAGGAACAGGTAGCTGTGTTTCTCAGAGAAATTGTAATCATTGGGAATGTAGTTAAACAAGAGAAAGAAAGGAGGAAGATAAGTGTGGGCAGAAGTAACACTGCCAAAGGCTCTGTTCAATACAGTAACCCTGAGGAATCATATTCACTATCCTGACCATAAAGCCACAGCTGCAAGTCATCTTTTAGTGTAGGAATTAATGACACATATACAAGCATGAGAAAGCACATTTTAAATACGAAAAGAAAGAAATAAAATATAACACAGAATAAATGTCAGTCACTCAATTTACTGGAATAAGTTCACATAAACTTGATCATTGCAGCAAAACTATGTGGAAAATGGTAATCTCTTTATTTATTTACTTCATTATATAGGTGTCCTAGAAGCTTCAGCTAAAAAATAGTTGATATTTTTTGTCTCATCTCTGTAAGCAACACCTCAATTTAACAGTGCTCAGAGAGGTAAAATTACTCTCTCTCCTCCCAATGAAGAGCAATGCCCCCATGCCCCATGATGCAGCAGTGCTTCCTCTTGCACAGATAGTCACCTGCGTCCCTTCTGCACCTGGGGGTTATGGAGTAGGGGAAAGGAAAACATCTTAAATCCCAGAAAAATACGATTGGAGCCCCAGAAAAGCTACAAAAGGTCACAAAAACGAAAGGCATGGCTGGAATGGGTGGCACTGGTTTTATCATGCTTTCTGAAAGGCCCTCTTTTCCCTCAGCACCGCGCTAGGCAGCATCAGGAAGCAGAGTTAGGTAACAGCCAGTAAGAAATACAGAGGGTTCAGACTCTGAAAAAAAAGCATTACAGTGCCTCTGTGCCCATTGGGTGCTAGTTTGTATCTTGCTGTATTATTAACAGGCTATTTTTACATCCCACCTCTGAAAATCGTGCCAGGCGACTGAGGTGACTCACATCAGGTTGCACCAGTCTCTGTAAGAAGGTGCATTTTGGGAAGCTGCCACGTTCTCCCCGTCTCTCCTCATCCCTGTGCCAGAGGCAATGGTCCCAGGGGCCCTGCTGCAGCTGCGGCCGGTCCCCAGATCCCCTTGGCAAGCACAGCCCCGCTGCCACTGCCCACACATTTCGTGATTGCTTTTGTTGATTTTCCCCCGGGGCTTTTTCCATGGCCATGCTAGGCAGGCTCCATGGGACCGCGTGTTGTGCCAAGAGCACCTTTATTTCTAAAAAGCGTGGGTTTAAAATGGTCCATGGAAGCTGTGCCAGCAGGCAGACACCTCCAGGACAGTGCAGATCTGTATCCACCCAAAGACATGGGAAGCCTGTTAAAAGCAGGGTGCCCATCCAGGGTCTCCAAAATCTAAAGCCACTCTGGGCCAAATGCTCAGCCTGTTTCTCCTGTAGATGACATTGTGGCCCCAGCAGCAGCAGCAGGGCGCCAACACCCCGGCACACATCAGCCTGCGAGCACTGATCTCTGCTGATCGCTGGCAGCCTCGGTCAGAGCCAGAAAATGAGGGCAAGAGGACATCAGCCTGCAAAGGGGAGGTCTCATACTTTGTGTTAAGCTTCCCTCTCAGGCTTTAAATTGACTGTTCTTTTCCTCCCTCGTTTTGTGGGGATTTTTCACAGTTGTATTATTTTAATTTCCTTTTCATTTTCTTTATTTTAATGATTTTCATTAGGTTTTCCTTTTAATTTTTTTTTTTTTTTGCATTGTGGTTCATTCAATATTTACTGGTATTTATTTGAAGGCAATAAAAAACATATTTAGGTAATCACAATTACACTTATTTAATTAATATTAATTTTTCTTTTTTTCATAATGTTTCCACTAATTTTTTTATGTTGTGACAATATTTGAAAAAGGCAAAATTAATTTGAAAAAACCCCAAAACCTACCTTTCCTCCCTTTTTTCTTAAGAGATGTATAATTGATTACCTTTTTTTCCCCAAGTGTTCCTTAGAAATGTTCGGCATTTTCTGACCTTATTGACATGTTTGTTCCTTCCTGCTTGGAATTACGCAGAGCATTGCCTGCATAGTAATTTCACTAGATGCGTTGATTATGCCAAAGGGCAACACTACTAAATATGTTATTTACTGTAATCCAAAGGCACGGTTGAGGTTTTTTTTGGTTTTTGTTTTTTTTTTTTTTTTTTTTTTTTTTTTTTTTTTTTTTTTTTTTGGTTTTTTTTTGTTTTTGTTTTTGTTTTTGCGGGGGGTGTGTGTGGTTCTTGTTTTGATCTTTTTTCAAAGCTACAAAAAACAGGTGAAAAAAGAGAAATCCCGTGTCTTGGATTGCTGAGGTGTGCTTGTTCCTGCAGGTGCGGCGAGTGCGGGCGCGTCACCTGCAGTGCTCTCCGAGCGCGTCCGTGTCACCCCCGGCCATCGGCAGGGCCCGGCAGCTGCCTCCTGCCGCACCATGTGCTGCTGCTGCTGCACCAAATGCTGCTGCTGCTGCACCAAATGCTGCTGCTGCTGCATCATATGCTGCTGCTGCTGCACCGTATGCTGCTGCTGGTGCTGCTGCTGCATCATATGCATCATATGGGGCCCGCGGGTGCTCCTCTAAGCCACTTGCTCTGCCAGGGAAAATAAACTAAGCAGCTTATCAAGGCATCAGCGCACGTAGCTCCCCGGGCTGACCTAGCGGCACCTTCCTGCTGGGAGAGGCAGGAGTGTGAGGGGCATCTGGACTGCTCTCGTTTTATCCTCAAGAGGACACTTAGAACACGAAGCAGAGAAAACCAATAAATTAAGAAAGACAATAAATTAAGAAAATAAATTAAATACCGAATGAGTGGTGCCTGGAAAGTGATCTTGCAACTTATTTTTCACTGCAGGCTCTCCAAAAATATCCTGATGTGTGGGTGTCTATTAAAAGCAAGCTGTGTCTGGAATTCAGAGCAAGGTATATGAACTTATTCCAAGGACTAATTGCAGTAATGCCACCCATAGGGAAAAAAAATGCTGGAGTCTGTATAAAAACACTCTTCCTAGAAGCTCAGGCACCAGTAACCTTCCCAAGGAAACAAAGGAGAGTGAAGAGATAAGGTACAAGGAGAACGTACAAATCTTGGTGGGAGATTAAAAGAAAGACCTATTAATTAGGCAGAGCTGGGTACAGCCAAACATACATAACAAGATGAAATGAAGGCATGGTTAGGGAGGAGCATTTATTTTCCTACCCAGGGAATTTGGTAGAGCAAAATATTCAATGGAAACAGAGAAAGATAGAAAGAATCAGACATATGAAAACACTGGGAATTCAACACCCACAGGAGAAAAGTTGGACTGTCTGATCAATCCGTTCCTCACCCTGACAGATCATACTTGATTCACACATTCATGTCGGTAGACACTACCCACCACTTACCATGCAACCCTCAGCCTCATTTAAGAAAAAAGTAGCTTTGCCATTGGCTTTGATGAAGCTAGAAATTTAAAAATGAACCAGGAATTTATCTCCTTGTTCTCCACAGCTGGGTGAATTAAAATGGAGGAAGATTATGACCCTAAATTTTCTGACTCCTTCTAGCTCCCGCTTACCTACTTTTGTTTTCTTAAAAATGAATATAAGAAAGCCTCAAAATTGATAAATACCTTTCCCGTTTTCTAGACTTATGAATTGTTTTTTACTCTAAAAGTTTCTTTCCAGGCCAAAATACCTTGAAAGGCCTTTAAAGGCAATCTTCAGCAGCAAGGTCTTGCTGCTAGAGAAAATGATCAGTTTTTGATTAATCAGGAATTTTGATTAATGAAGGACCAGTCTTTCATATTATACTGTACCTCATTTTTCAAATCAGCATTATTATCTACACACTGGCTCAGCTGCACTACAATTTTCTTTGCAAATTTATATTTTGACAAATTATATGGCAATTTTTTTACACTGCAATTATTTTTTTGAAACAGGGTTTTACTACTGAATATTCATAGAACTGTAAGAATGCTGCTCCCTCATGTACATAAATTACACATCTCCTCCACATTTTGCCTTTCCCCGAATTATGATGTTTCCATGAGAATGTAGAGAAGAGCTTGCTCTGCACCCCACAGCCCCTGGCAGAAGAGAAAGCATGGCTGAAACAGGAAACACAAAGAGGGATATCTGAAAGTGCCTCTCAGGAGGCAAAGTGCATACCTTTGTACCAGAAAAGAAGAAACAGCAGGACGCTCCCCATCTTGAACTGCATCTTTTCCTTCCCCTGTTGTGAATAGCTCCTTAGTGTCCTGCTTGGCTTGATGGGAAGGCATGAGATTAACTTAAGTGCTGCCTAAGCACCTTACTCTCCTCCATTCCCATGATTTTATCAAGCACCATCAAGCCAACCACACAATTGTTACTTGTAATTGTTGTCAAACTCCATCCTAGAGGCTGTGCCATCTGTAACAGTTTTTAAAAGGCAACAAGTACCGAGGTACTGACACTCTGAGTGTGAATCTGATTGTACATGCAGACATATGTCCAAATAAACCAGGATATACCTACATATAAACCACATATACACACCCTACAGAAATGCAGATGCCTAATGCTTATAGAAGACATATAATATACATTGTCTATTGTATATAGCAGGGATTCATTATCTTCCGCCCAAATTATTTACCTCTAAACTAGCAATGTCTTTCCTAGTAATAGCTGTGTGTAAAATATGCCCTTGCCTTACTGCTCTTCCAGTCACCAAATTGCACAGGGCTGAAAACTGCAATTAGTAGATTAAAAAAACAACAAAAAACAACCCAGCATTTTTCAGCTGTTTACTTGCTAGGCTGCAAAAATCTCTAACCAAAAATGTAAACCTCTCTTTGCTAACAGTTGTACTTACAGTATTCTCTCAACCAACTGACATCAAATATTTGATTTTAGAATGAGTGATTCAAGATAAAAACAGACTGCTAGTGATTCCAGGGGATCTTGCACCTGTTCCTCCAATCTCTGTTGATTATGTGAAATTAGCAGTGAATTTTTAATGGAGGTTTTTGAAAGCAATTGTTTCAGAAGCAGCTTGCTTTGTTTCAAGAGATCTCAGATTGTATGCACTGGGAATAGATTAAGGCACTGCTTAGATCACATAGGCTTCTGCTGAGTTAAGCCAGTCGTGGCTCTACTCTTCTGGTTTATATTCATTCAAAAATGCTGTGCAAACAAGGATGCTGGCTTTTCAAAAACAGTCTCCTGGGTAGGATTTATCTCACTTACTTCTGGATACCCACAAATTTGGAATGCCCTGTAAATTTGTTGTCAGGTACAGCATCCCACTGCAGTCACACCTCCAGCATGGACACATCCCAGACTCACCAGGGTATGTGACATGGATGGGAGGAGTCTCCTGCCAAGGGGGCTCACTGCTTTGCCCAGCCTCAAGGAGTTTAACCTCCTCAGCCCAACTCTTTACCCCACTTTACCCCACCTACACGGAGAGGAGGGTTGTCACAGGCTGACCCCAGTGGCACAGACATGTCACGGGCACAGACATGGCCACTCTCCTTCACTGACCTGGGCCAGCTCACCCCAAACACCAGGGGAGAATCAAAGTGTGACAGTACAAGCAGACAGGGCAGCTCATCCCAGGCACAAGGAAGGGGATCGTTTTTCTAAGGACAGGGGGCTGCTCCTGATTTTCTGCCAGAGGCCTCATGCTCATATACTGTTCCCACCTTGGGGCAATGGGACCCACCAGAAAGTCCAGCCAGGAAGTAAAGAAGTATGAGACCCATTGAGGATACCAGGGCAGGCTCTGGGCATCTGCTACAGTGCAGCTTCTCACTTCAGGCTCTACACAGTATCCTCTTTATATTGTTCAGTCTAAAATGGGCTGCCACAGAGACAGAGATTTCCAGAGCTGCTGAAGACTCTCAGATATCCATTCCCTCTGCACTGATGAGCAGTTGGTATCTAAATCTCGTGGGTTTGAAAATCCCAGCTTAAAAAACCCTAAATACCTTCATCCACATATCTCTTGGAAAACCAGACCTCAGCTTCAGCCTCTCACCTTATGGTCTTGTAAGGACAGGTCACAGGGAAGGAGAGCTACTCACACAAAAAGAAATCACCTACCATGTTTTAAAGAAAAGCAAAACCAAATTCTCTCCCATCACCACATGGATTTTTAAATCAGCTTGGTTTATGGTCAACCCCACCCTTCAAATACATTTTGATTTTGTGTAAGAAATGCACAGTAGCTCAGGGAACATATTCAGAAATAGCACAGCTCTTATCAAAGAACATTTCATCCAAAGGGATAGTCTTAAGACTGTTGGCTGCCCAGTTATAAAACTACCTCCACACAGAAGGAAAGGCAGCTTTTACTTTAAAAAATTTTCTATAGCATTCGAAGAACCAAACTGTTTCACAAGAAGATTAGAAGAGCATTAAAGTCTCTATATAAATAGTATGCAGTTCAGACAATCTGTGTCTAATGATGTTGATAGTTTTTCATTTTAATAACTGTAAACAGCAAAACCATGCTGCCACTGCAGACAGCATTGCTAAATGAATCAAGTAGTTAATTCTTAGCAAGCACAGAAGTATCTTCAGGTACAGAAGGCAGAAAAAAAAAAATGAATGGCCAGTACATAACACAGCACCAGAAATGGCTATATTTGCCATGTATAAAAAAAGAAAAGTACAATTTCAAAAAGGATAGAGATTAGTCTGGCACTGATTACAAAACAAAACTGAGACTAGTAAAAATGGCCCAAATTAAGACAGTTTGGTAACATTCCAACTGCTATGTAAAACAGGAACTGCCTAGGAAGGTTCAGTCTTTTGTCCATACATCTTCTCCAGCTCTAGCTCATGTCCCACTGGCCCTAAGACATTTTGCTATGTTTTCATAGCCCTTGGGAATCTTGGTGTGTTTTATTCTGCCAGATTGTGGGGTAAAAACACAGAGATCACCCTGCACTGTGGAGATGCTTTTAGTCTGACTGGCAGCATGTGTGTGTGGCCTCGGAGGGGAAGCAGGAGGCAAAGGTACTCGTGTGAGAGAGAAGTGCAACTCCACATAGCAGTGTCATGTTTCTCCCCAAGTCGGAGTGCCAGACAGCTCAATCGGAGCAGCACGCACAGATCCATGAGTCTGGGAGCTGAATGCACACAGTGAGCACTGCCTCAGCAGAAATGTGTGACTGGCACACTTCTGCTTTAGCACAGGAAGGGAATGTACAAAACACACATTTCTACATGTACGTGTGAAACACAGACATCTCTCAGAAGCAGGATACTGGTGTGCAGAAAGCGCAAGGCTGTCAATGCTTTTTGAGCCTGGGTCAGGAGCTGGATTCCCTTCACATGGATGGAGCTTCAGTAGACTACACACACATTTAAGATATGGCTCTTGGAATAATTTTTTTTTTTAACAAGTCCGAAGCGTGAGCTTGAGTCATCTTCTGAAAAGGAGACTCTTTCCTAAATGTAAGAAAATATGAGGCAGATAATTACCCAATGCTGGCCACTAGGCCCAGGCCCATTCCCCGTAACTCTGGCACTTGGGGGTGCTGTGGATGTCAATGGCAGGATAGGCACCATGGAATCACCATCCCCATTAGATGGGATGCACCTACACCAAAGGCTTTCATATCCTGCATTAGCAGAAGTCTAGCTATGTCCGACAGCTTTGAGCTTGTATCCTGGAAGCAGCCAGACTGTGGAAAACAGCTTACCCCAGATGGGAACCACATTGCTTTGGCTTCACCTCCTATGGGCTGTGCATACACTGAAGAGCAAATAGGCAGAGGAAAGCCAGACCTGAGTACTTCTGCACTTTCAGGTTGTGGGATGCACAGGCCCTTAGTATCAGTATGGCATTAATGTTACAACTTTAGCCTGCCAGGTCTCGCTATGGGATGTACGGCTGTTTTCCACCCAAAAAAGCTTTTGCAACTTGGACCAGGTGTCCTTGCATTGGTCTGCAGTCTGTATCTGCAATCTCTAACTGCAGCATGCCCGTACCCCAGAGTGTTTGTTTAGTGAGAACAAGCGCTGACAAAGGTTAATAGTTTTCTCAATATGATGATGATCAAGGTAAGTTTCTTAATAGGTCTCTGATTAAAGTAAGTTAAGCCAATGTTTTCTCTTTAATCTTTAAGATAGGTAAATCACACCCTCCCACTCTGATCCTTCAAAGATACTCAAGAGCTGACTCCAGGTCAGTGGAGCTTAGGGACTATTCTCCTCCTCCTGCAGAGACATCTTAGCCCCAGCACTCGATAGGGCTCCCACGCACAGACAGATGCTGTGCCAGCATCCATGCCCAGAGGTTATCCTTTTCTAAAGCCTTGCACGTGCAAAATGGGACAACATGTTATAATTTCAAAGTTAAACTGCTCCGAGGCAAGCTGAGATGGCTTTTTCTTTCCCAGTTAATAAAAACTATATGCACAGTATAGGAGAAAACAAGGTTGGAGTTAATCAGTTAAAAACAGTTGCTAGCTGTGTCCTGTGAAAACCGCCGGCCTTTCCCCAGCGCTCAAATACGCCTCCAAACACAGGGATGAAAGGACCCATGCATGCTCCTGTCTGTCCCGGTGAGACTCCTTGGGGATGCATGGGGATGCAGACTTGGCCACTGCCTTTGTCCCTCGCTCCTTGGGAGGAGGCACGGGCTGCTGCTTCTCCCCACTGCCTCTGCTCTCTGCGGTCTCCTCGGTTACAAGGTGGGGATTCCCCTCCCGCGCCGGCAGGGAAAGGCTCCTCTGGCAGGCGGGCGTTCCCAGGCAAGGCTGCAGCCTGTGGAAGGGATTCCGTGTGACAGGGTTTCCCACTTGAGGCGCCTTTCCGCTCGCCTGGAAACAATGCTCCGCCCCTGGCGCACTCAGGGCCCGCGCCTTCTTTAACTGCTTACGAGGTTCCCCGTCCTGGGGGGGAAACAACCGAAACTCATCGCGGTAAAAGAAATCATGAAAACGTCAGCGGGAGCCAAGGGGAAAAAACCGAATGTTTTGGCGCTGGTTCCACTGGGGCTCGAACCCAGGACCTTCTGCGTGTAAAGCAGACGTGATAACCACTACACTATGGAACCGCCACACACACCTCCCCTCACTGCACTGCCCCTATCGACGACATTCTAACCGCGCCTCCCTCTCTGGCTGAGGAGAGAAGCCTGGTATTTTCTCTTTAATTACTGGTTGATTAAAAACAAATGTAGCTATTAAAAATGGCCCTAATGCTTTTTCTGCCTTCTGATAGCTACAGAGGGGCGTGACGGGGGGAAATCAGGTCCAGGCAAGGCTTCTGTGCCACTATGTGTTGGGGCAGCGGCAGGCCCCGCTCTGCCCGGCCGCACACGGCGCACAGGAGCGGGCCACGCTACAGGGGAGCACTCGCTTCCCCTGCATGTATTCGGAACACGGAATGTGTCCGGTAAATCTTTGCCTTCAGCCCGTGTGCTCCCACCGCCATTGCCACAAGCCCCGCTTCGGGAAGGGCTGGCAGCCTTCCTGCGCATTCCACTGCTCCTGAGACGTGCTCGGGTTTCCTCTAAACCGGCCATGGGAAATGCCTCGCTGCTGACTGTGGGGAGCTTTACCTCTCTTCTTAGCGGGGGAGGGATTTCTTCGGTACAGGAGGCCGTTTAAGAAACATAATGCAGTGAGAGGCAGGAGCGCCCGGCTCTTTCCAACGCCCCGGAGAGGACGGACAGTTTTCCTCCCGCCTGCGGCCGCCCGGGGGCGGCTCCCGCCGTCGTTCGCGCCCCCGGCAGGGGGAGCCCCGCGCTCGCCCACCGCCCCCGGCCCCGCTCGGGCCTGGGGCCTGTGGGGAAAACACCTCCGTGAGTTTTGGGAATCCATCCATGCATCGATCCATCCATCCATCCATTGTCANACAGGAGGCCGTTTAAAAAACATAATGCAGTGAGAGGCAGGAGCGCCCGGCTCTTTCCAACGCCCCGGAGAGGACGGACAGTTTTCCTCCCGCCTGCGGCCGCCCGGGGGCGGCTCCCGCCGTCGTTCGCGCCCCCGGCAGGGGGAGCCCCGCGCTCGCCCACCGCCCCCGGCCCCGCTCGGGCCTGGGGCCTGTGGGGAAAACACCTCCGTGAGTTTTGGGAATCCATCCATGCATCGATCCATCCATCCATCCATCCATTGTCACCCCTTACACCTCACAATAATTGCCGTCTTCCCTCTGTTATGTGCAACCCCGCTGTTTTGCACTACTTGCACTGCCTCAGTCCTCACCATACTGCACTTCGCCTCACACCTCAAAGGGAGTGGCCTGTATGAGCACAAATTAATGCACCTGTACTGTGTTTACAGGTTAAAAATTACAAACAGAAGTTATTATTTGGATTATAAAGCGTAAGTTTGGGAGAGTTCAGAAATTTATAGTTTTAGGTTATTTGGATTCTAAAGCGTAAGTTTCAGAGAGTTCAGGTGCTTGTAAGCAAAACAGTTTATTGTTTGTGTCTGAATAGCATAGTTGACATGACTTTTGAAATTAATATTTTGCTGGAGCAGCAGATTTATGTACTCTAACAAAGTAGAAAATATTGCCCTTTTACATTAAAAGCAGTTTAATAAGGATTAGATGAAAATAGAGATGAAGACAATTATTTCCATAGACTTGATGACCCCTTGCCATGTATGTGGTTGCACTTATTAGTTGGTAGATTCCATTAATTAAAAAACAATTTAAAATATTTTTAAAATACTTTTACATACTGATCATTAGTCTGTGAGTCAAATCTGTGTGCTCTCCTGACCTGGAGAGCCTGATTTGACCTGGACAGCCTGATTTAAAGGCTTTACTCCTTTAGCAAAGAGACAGTCTGGCAGGCCTGAGGCATCAGGATGTAGGGTTTGCACTGTGTGCAGAGCTTCTGGTGCACCAGACCAACAAAATGCACATCAAGCTTATGTTAGAATTTCTTCATGCTGCTTTACTAAGATCTGTCAAACCCTGAGTGCTGTAGATAGATAGCTATCATTTCTATAAGCTCTAAGTGGAGGTTGAAGCTAACATTAGGGAGATAGAATTGTGCAAATTAGGTCATTAGTCATTGCTTCCCAGAATAATCTGCATTCATCTGATAATTTGGGAAACTTTCTTTTAAAAAAAAAAAATGTTCTCATTTTTCATAGAGAGTATCCTGATTGTTTCATAGTGTTCTGGTCTAGTTTCTTGGTCTTCAGGAGCTTTGAGGCCCTACCACTGCCTTTTTTTCATATTTCTGATTTGGTGTGCTTTTTGCCAAGGATTCTAGTTTTGATGTCTTTTATTCACCTTCTCACCCAGAACTGTCAGTGGGGGAAAGTTTCTTTTTGTGTTCACACAAATTAACCTACTTCTAATGTGTGAGCACAGATTTATGTCATCTCACTGAGTCAGAGTTTAAATTTGTTCTGGACATTAATTTCTCTCTTCATTTTTTTTCTATTAGGTGTTGGTTTTTGTTTTTTTTTTTTCTTTCTGTCTCTGATTAGCCATCCAAGTTTCTCAGGAAGGGATTTTTCCCCTGCCTAGTACTTTAAAATACTTTGCTGGGTCATATAAAAATACTTCTTTAAGCTTGGTAGGGCAAGAGGGAAACCATGGTCAGAGCTTAGAAGGAGTACATTCCCTTCAACTATGATTATCTTCATCCTTTTTGAAAAATATCGCTTACATCACTTTGTAGTGGGTGCTTCTGAGAAATAAGCCTGAAGCAGAATTTGAATTATGTATGTGGAATGCCTGCATGAAGACTTGCTCAGGAGGTTAATGTTTTCAAAGTATTTGGAAAACAGAGTATGTGCTATTACATCAAGAAGGGCTGCTTTCAGAGGGATGCCCTGATTTCTACACTAGCACCATCACTGGGTTTTTTCTTGTCATGTTAGACTGCTCAATCATATATTGTCAGAAATTTTTGGCCTACTTTCTGTTGCAGCTGTTGATGCTAAAAGTCTGTTCAGCATATTAAGTATGTGATATGTTATGTGTGATGCATGACTGCTGAGCAAAAAAAGCAGTAGTATGTGTGACCTTGTTGAGACTGGTATGTTCTCTTTGCCCTTTGTAGAAAGGAAAATGATGTTGTCTCCTTGGACTTGAATGGGAAAGGTTAATTTGGAAAGGACATTTGTGTTTCCTCAAGTTGCATGTTATTGTGATCCCCACAAGTAATTGGAGAGGTGGCTCAGTCCAGAAACACTGACCCTTTATCAGGTTGCTTGGTCATGTCAGATCACTGAGACAGAAAACGTCCTAAAGAACCTAACTGCTAAGGTTATCCCTCTCCCACTGGTCTTGGATGAAATGTTTCTGATGGATTTATTGGCAATTGGAGCAAACCTCTCATTATGCAGAGATCTTGGTAAATGCCAATATAGATGAACTTATCAGGTACAGTAAATGTTTATAAATAATGTGTATCCCAAGAGTGCAGTGGAAAGAGGTTGTGATGTATTTTTGCTTGCATGCATTTTGGCAGAGCAGTGTGATCATACATAAAAGATTAGCTGCTGTAACTCAGATCAGGGAGAGTGCATCCTGCCAGAAAAAACAAACATCAAAACTGTTCTGGGTCATGCAGAATTATTGTGCTTGGTATGCTTTCCATTTACTGTCTGGTCTCATAGGAGAGGAACAGCTTTGAAAGTGGAAACTTGTGTCTGGGACTCCAGAACCTCAGAGGACTAGCTCAGTCAATCAAATGCCTTCTGCTTTGCTGGTTTGGCATTTAAATATCTTGTGCACCTTAATAAAAGTCTGTTTCAAAAGTGGATTTGATCACTCTGTCCTTCAGAGTTGTAGTTGATGCCTTTAGAACTGCCACCATACTGATGGCAAAAAATTTCTGAAAATAGGATGTTATGGTGTTATTAGACCTTTGGGGAGGGGCAGGAGGATGCAGATATTACTTTGCCTCTATTCCCAGAAATGTTGTTTCTATCCAATCCTGGTGGGGCTCTGTCACTTGGAGAAGCTTCAGAGCAAGGGCACAGTGATCTTCATCTTCTGCCCATGCACATGGAGCTTTCTCCCACCGCAGCATGCTCTGTAACCTGTGGTCCTCTTTGGACTCTCAGAAATGGCTGCTGTGCTCTGTTCCATCACTGCACAGCAGCAAGCTCCCTGGCTTTTGGAGTGGGGCAAATGTGGCCTGATGAGCATAATGTGCTGATGAGGACTGGGCCCAAGACTGTAGGGGTGATAATACACTATCATGCTTCTACAGACACCTCCTAATTTTGAGTGTTCTGGTGGGGTATGTGTTCGAAATCACAGTGTCCCTATGCTATTTGTACACTGCCACTGGAGCAGACTCCTCAGGGGCTGTTCTGGGAACAGTGGGCAGTAACAAATCACCATGAGGGCTCTGCCCTTCCCTAGGGATCCCGTGCTGTTACTGAGGATCAGCGTGGCCAGGAGCTGGGTCAGAGATTTGGGAAATACTGCTGGGGGTCAGGGTTTGATTTCAAATTGTGGCTTTCTGAACCGAGCAAGGCTGCAGTGTTCTCGGCTTCTCCAATCCCTTCCCAGCAGTCACATGAGGAGAAGATGAGCCAAAACATGAGCTGAGGCCCCAGAACTCCAGTCACACTCCAGTTTATGGTAAGAACATGTGCATGCATGAAGAAATGTACTGAAGGCATTAGCACAGTGCTTCCCAGCACAAGATCTGAGGGCTTCATGCTTGTACCATTATCTGGGTATGACTGAGTGATGTGGAGAATGCTTTTATCACTTGCATGCAGGTGCAGTGCCTTGTGGTAAATTCAGTATTTCCTTAAGGGCTTTCATAACCATGCCAGTCACATCAGATAACCAAATAACCTGGACAGCCTTATGTTTTTTTCTGGTGTGCTAGATCTGCTAAAATGCAAATCATTGCCTCAATACAGCAGAAAGGCCAAAAGAGATCATGTGACTTCAGATGCGAGGCAGATAACTTCAGCCCATCCCTTTCTCTGCCTGAGATTCAGGAGGCATGGTGACAAAACAGCTCTTCAACACGGAAATAGCACAGCTGCAGCCATGAGCTTTCACATCAGGTTGGACGATGAAAACAGCATTTTTCCCTGACTGTTTCTGAAGAGCAGCATTCAAGAAATTTCCTCTTGGGAAGCTGCATAAATAAGTGGAGAGCAAGTGCATTGCAGCTCCTGAGCTCCAGAGCCCCAGAGAGAATTGGAGCACCTGTTCTGCAGAGCTGCACCCCTCAGGGGTTGCTTTCTCTTAAAAAAAAGAATCTTCTAAAGATACTCTTGTACAAAAACTCTCGATATTGCTGAAGCAGAAAGAAAAAAGGTAATATCTTTGGGTGGGGTATTTGTGTGTATATATATATTTAGCTCACTTTTAAAGAGCAAATTGACAAAATGACAGATGTATGTGGCATTATTTATGATTTTACCATTAGAAAAATCACTGTGCTTCAAACTATATTGACCTGGACTGAATCAGTTATTCAGAACTTCTGAGTACAGATGAGATCAAATAGCTTTGAGACTACTGTATTTCATGTATTTTTGTTTTAGGAAAAGTAATTTATATTATATTTTGAATCTTGTTCTGATGCTTAACTTAAATTTTATGAAAACCACGCTGAAGCACGAATTTAATTTTAAAATGGCTCAGATTTCAGCACATGTTTATTCCAAAAAGTTCCTTTTTCAATATGTCATTAAGACCCTGCTCATTAACTGCAGGACAGTCTGTGATACAACTTTTTGCTTAAAGGGTGTTAACTTTTATGCTTCAGTTGTGTTCAGTTTACTAGAATCAAATTTGCTTCAGGATTTTCAGTTTTCCCCTTGTTGCCTAAAGGAATCTCCCCCTAGAGGCGCTTAGCATTTCTGGAAAGTGGGGTTTGCTTATTTCTGGGTTTGCTTATTCTTCAAGGTGAAGAAGAATGTGTACCCCATTTTTCCACTTCTATTTGCTACTCCTCCTCTTTTTCAAAAAAAATCTGCCTAAAGTCTTGCTGCACAAAAAAAAAAAAAAAAAAAAAAAAAAAAAAAAAAAAAAAGAGGCTGCTTTCTTTGTTTGTTTATTTTCTGCACACACATACAAAAACATCAAAATGTAAATGTACCCTTTATTGATTATAAATAACATGAACTGGTATTCTTGCACCACTTTTTCTACAGCTTCTCTTTGGGTTTGCATTCAGTTCCTGAGCTCAGGGATTGCTTGAATTATCTACATGGTCATACTTTTGCTACTCTTGCTTTTATTTCTCTTTGCAGTGCATTTTTTGGCTCAGGAATGTGAGTCTACTTTAAAACTTCATCCTATTCTTCATCCTGTTCTCTTTCAGGTTTTGCTGGCTTTCTGGTATCTTGCTAACATTTGGCCAGTGCTCAACCTCCCACATGTATCCTATTCCCTATTGATTCCTGGCCCCAACACGGAGGTCTATCAACACAGCCACTTATAGCAATGATTCCATCAACTCTGTATTGAGCTTAGCCTTGCTTCTCTGAGCCAGCTGAAGAAGTTATCTGTTAACAAAAAGCCTTTCTTGTTTCTGTCTTTCACATATATATAATCACTGAAAATCACTTAATAGAAATGTTAGTTTGTTCCATGGATGTAAACGATGGAGACCTAATCACATGTTGATTTGTCTATGTTTGAAGTTCTCGTGTCAACCCCTTGGCAGATCAAATTCGGTGTTGGTGTCAAAATTACAGCTCCTGTGCCATAGCCAGGCTCCATTTCACTCTGCCTGTTGGCTGTGACTGCTTCATCCTACTTTCTGCAGGGTGGTCTTTTAGCTAATGAGATCTTCAACTCCTCTCCAGATTCCCATCCTTGACAATCCCAACAAGGCAGTTTTAGAGACCTGTCCTTCTGCAGGTCTTGACCTGAGCGTTGTGATTTAGTGTCTGGGCTCTCCTCTCCAGGGTATTTTAGTCTTTCCAGCTTCATTCCCTCATCAATACACAGAAGTAGAAACATGAAAGCATGTTATGGCATTTCTACATTCTCTGCAGTCCTAATTTCCAAAGGAAAACAATTCTAAAGGAAATCTGTGAGTCACAGTAAAATAAGAAAAAAATTATAGCAAGATGGTATCAATGGAAAGCCTCTGTCACTAGAAGCATCCATCCATCCATCTGATCTTCATGCAGAAAAATGTCTCTCTCTCATCACCTCTCCATGTACATGTACCTCCTAAGACATGTTATAGGGGGAGATCATAGCTACCTGTTCACAAATATGAAGGGAAAAGGGGTGAGTAGCAAAAGGAGACACATTGCTGGAGAGAGCTGTTGAAACAACTTCTAGGGGAAGCAGCATCATTATGGAAACCCCATCCCAACAAAAATAAAAGGAAGAGCCTTTCAGTTTTGTTTATCAAAGGTAAGAAACAAATGAAAAGACTGAGGAATAAGAACTTAAATCCTAGTGGCTCTTATTCGTATGGCTCTCATATTCTCAGGCTTAACCTAGTTTACACTAGTCTGCCAGTAGCACAGCTCAAACAATTTTAAAAGATAAGGTGTGCTTTAAAGGATGGCTCTCTGCCTAGAGACCCTGCTGTCCGATTTCATTAAAAGTCAGCTATAAATCTTTACAGGATTTCCATTTTCCTTGAGGCTGAGGCAGCCTGGTCTTTATGTGACTGACAAACTGGAGACATGATTGATTTGGGGCAGCACCTATTACATCCAGACCAAATAATGCTGAGCCATATTCTCTGTAAATCAGGCTCTCAACAGTTCAGGTTCTCAACCCCAAATTTCAGAGCACTTTCTGTGTGTAACCTTCAGTGAAAGAGCAGCATGTGCCACTCTGGCTTAGCTTTGTGCATGTCCATTGGCATGATTGCAAAGACATTTTATTTTGCTTCAGTGGATGGGTTGTGCTTTCAGTGCCTGTCTATCACAAAACTGGCTTTTTCGGTAAACTGAGAGAAATCAAGCAATTTTTAAAAATTATGTCTGAAAGTGGTGCAGATCACTGACTGAAACTGAATGCCTGCTTTTTAGTCAACATGACAGATTCTCTCTCAAAAGTAAGTCATTGGTATAATATCCAGAATATTAACACAGCATTATATTTCAAATTCTCATCAAGCTACCTTGTGTCTCTTGCAAGACCTTGGTAAAAGCTCAGATTTCCATTTCATCAGCCAACATTTGGGGGGAATTTTGTAATGGTAAGTGATTCTTCACCAGACACTGCTACACTGCATAGTAAGTAGCTCACAGAAATTACTCTCCTGGCGTGGAGTCTGGGCTTGCAGCTTGGCAGTGAGGATGGCTCCATAGCCACTTGGGAAGTTGTCATGAAAAGGTTGAATGTTCTCTCTGTCCATTTTAAAATGCAGATATTTGGGACTGAAGGTGATGATTATTCCCCTGGACTAGCTCTTTGGTGGCCAGATTTGGCCTTTTTTAGAGCTTTAATGATAGGCTATATCTACACAAGTTTTCCTCCAAGCTCTGAGTGTATGTTTGAGCCTTTGTTTACTGCTATAACAATAAAATTTCTGTCCCTATGCCTCTATCTTTTGATTTCTTTGCTCAAGGAGGTTCTAGAAGTCCATGAGTTTAGAGGTATGTGGAGGAGAGTGGTAATGACTGGGAAGAAAGCTAAAGTCATTGAAAGTAGGATATGATCACAATTCAGCTGCCCATTTCTTGGGTCAGCCCATTGTTTGCTGTGGTTTGGAGGGAGCCCTGAGAGGTGTGATGGTTCTGTTTGGGGCTCCCATTGCCCACTTGCTGGGCACAGGCTGACCTGCCCTTTGATCAAGAATCTTTCTGCAGTAGAACTTAGATTGTAAAATCTATTTTGCCCTTAGTCTTCAGATCACAATTCAAGTAATGGCTGGCTTGTTTGAGATGGAGTAATGAGGACTTGATATTCTCTTAAGAGGGAAAGTGAGGAGATGGTAACCAGGAGAGCAAGAATTGTTTGGAGAGAAGACAAATTTGAGCTATTAGCAATATTAATGCTGTTTTTGATGCTGCCAAAACCATTGATTGGCTAAAATTAATGCAAGAGCTTTTTTATTTGGATTTCATGATAGTTCCTTCAGAGGGAAGTAAAGCAGTCCATTGTGGGGAAAAATCCTTAAAATCCTTCTTTTCTGAAGTAATTACTGGTTCATAAGGAGTCAGACCCAGCTCAAGTGTAGGATACCCTTGTTCTGTGGGACCCTGAAAAAAAGCCTCAGAACTACAAAGAGTTGTGTGATATTAACATGACAGGAGACAATACAATAGATAATAATAAATGTTGAAATCTGCATGTACAGACCCACAACTATAAATGTTTTCTAATTATTGAACTTGGCATCAACAGTTGATGAAATCACCTAGTTATGCATTTGTGTGGGAGTTTGGTTTTTTTTGTATCCTTCATTTATTTTGATTTCTGCTAGTAAAGCCAAAGGAAAATAGTAGCTAAGCATTTATTTTATGCTGATGAATTTCTTCTTTGTTTTAAAACTCAAGTTAAAAGGAATATCAATGAAGCAAAACAACAGATAAAATAATTTAGATGTCAGATGTATCCCTGGAGACAGAGAGTGGTCAGCATGATCATGCAAGAAATCTTTAGCTAAAACAAAGTTCAGTATCTAAGAGCATCAGTGGATTTCTTGTTGCTTAGAAATGGACCCATTTTGTATCTCAGAGGAATTGTATTCACTTGAATTTGTTGATTAGAGAGTGTATTGCATTAGCAAATGATACTATTTAGTGAAGAGCTGAGCAAGTGCTAGGAGAAAAACCCAAAAGACTTCACTTTGAAATGTATTTTGTTCATCAACAAATGATTTTTTTCGCTAGAAATGCAACAGGAAATTGGATATTTTATTTAAATGAAATCTGATAATGAAGTGATTTGTTATGGTACTGTCTGTCTTGTAAATTTGGTGGTGGTGATACTGAGCAATAAAGTGATAAATGTGGTGGTAAGGCAACTTTTCAAATCAATGGAATGTTAGGAGGATTGAGGGTTGGGGGTTTTTTTTAGCAGTACTATCACATGTAATTTTAAATCTTTAAAATTCTGCAGTTTTCAAATTATAAGAATGAAGAATAATGCTTCTCCACACTCCCTTGTCCCTAGTAGTAAGGCTTTAAATAGCTATTCTTCATATAAGAAATCACTGCTGCACATTAACATTAAGCTAACATGTAAGAGTAAGCTGTATTAATTACTAAGTTAATTTCTCTTGAGTGCAAGTTGATAGTAATCAGATGTGTGAAAAAAAACCCTTTGTATGGTTCAGTTTAGGTAGGATGTGCTGTACAATAATTTGCTATGTGCTGAAGATACTTCAGATTCTGTGTTGTCAAGCATCACTTTTTCCCTTCCTATCCCTCCCTCCCTCCCAATCTCATCCCTGTTAGGAGTACTCGGAAGAGCCCAGGAGCCCCAAGAAGTACAGCCCTCATCACTGAAGGAACAACACAGGAAATGTGTATAATGCTGACAGCTGAGACAAACATGCTTCATACCAGCAGCAATTGAAACGGGTGGGCAGCATCATTGGAACCATGGGGTGCAGCAGTTCTGTAGCTGACAGAAAGTCAGAGAATGGTGAGTGTTGCCTTTGTCTTCAGGGCACGTGGTTGCTCTCTCTCTAACACCAGAAGATGATTGCAAGGTAATGTTTCCCACTCCCCCTTCCTCCCCCCCAGTCCTGTTGTCAAAATACTTGTTTAGGGAAAATTATTTTCTAATTATTTTCTTTTTAAGACTGTGAATAACTTTTAGACTCTGGCTGAGGTCAGGAAGCAGCTTTAGACCACCTCTAACATTGACTGATTGGGTTGTAAAAGATTCACAGCATCTGGGACAGAAGCTAAATTTCAAAGGTGTCTGCTTACTCTGTCAGTGGCAAAGCTTAGGGGGTAAGGTATTGAGTGGGACCTTTTATGGTTTTCACACCACAGGATTCCAGGGCAAGCCACCCCAATTTCCCTGCTGTTGTGTGACCCCAATTATGAAACAAGTGTAATAAAGCAGAGCTATTACAATTACTTCAAAATCAGTTTTCTGGCCTACCAAGTGCCTGGCTGGACATTGTCCCTGACAATTACTGAGACTGTCAGCTGAAAGTCTCCACATGACCTGGTTAAATGTTCAATTAAACTAATGGATCATCGCCCTCCTTTTAATCATACCCCACCTTGGTATGAACTCTTTGCACAGGCAGGTGCTTCCAGGATTCACTCAGACCTTTGTTCAGACCCTTTGTGTTCTCTTTCAAGACTTTTCATTAAAGCACAATTTATTGGTCAGCAGAGAGCCATGTTACATGGTACTGTGCATGGCCTTAGGACATTATTATTCTGAACAGCCATGGTTAAAAAGGAAGGCTCCTTTTGGCTACCAAGCCAGGACACGAGTCATAGGAAGCTGTGACTAAGAAGCAGGAACACCTAGTCATGGCTACAGGGATCCCAGCTGGCTGGTTTGAGAGTAGCCCTCAGCTTTGTGTCTGCTACTACAAAGCAGCATCAGTGCTGTATCACAGCAGTGAAAGTAGAATGGAATCATCTGGGGTCCCAGACCTACCCATAACTGGGAGGCAGCTCTTTCTCTTTGGGTTTGCATGCTCCACCTACATGTGCCTTGCAAGACCTTGGGAATGTGCTACCTAGGAATATTTTTGAGGGTATAAAAGCTTGGAGTGGGTATGAGGAGCTGCACTCTGTCTTGATCAACAGCCATGGACACACGTTGATGTGTGCTTGCTGGACTGTGTTTTGTCATCTGGAGTTCCTGGGTAGTTTCCCTTCTGCTCTTCAACAGTAGTCAAGTGATGCTGAACCATCATTCTATCTGCAGCCTAAGGCTGTACATTTCTCTAATACATTAATAACATGAATTTAACGGATACTTGTTGGTGTAGAGACCTTCTGGAACTTATAACAATTTCTTTTAGAGATGCAGTTTAGCCTAATGTGAAAATCATATTCTGATTCAGTCCTGAGAACAACAGTGCTGTAATAAGTACAATTAAAAAAAAAATAAAGACAGGAAACATTCTGTTATATTTGCAACATTAACCACAGTGATTGATATGTATCTGTCTTATGTGATAGCAGTGGAACTGTGCCATGGTAAATGCTCAGGACCATTAAGCAACCCAGGGGGCTTTAATGGGAAGTTTAATGGCTCTGATGCTGGAAATCCGTTTCTGAGCTGGTGATTGTGCTTTGCCCCTTAGGTACTCTTCTAAACAGAAATGTTGGTGGCAGCCTTGCTGTAATGTCTCAGGCTTTCAGGTCTGTAGTGGTGAGGACTTCCAGAAAGGACAGAAAATAAGAGATATCTCAGAGTTTATGTAGGGTCTGAAGGATGCTCTTAGTCATATAAGGATCACATTTCCTTCAGGCAGGAGGATTTTTCTAGGATGGATGCAATACCTACAAAATGGGAGCCTTTCTAGATTTTGGTCTTGCCTAGACTTAAAAATTTTACCACTTTAACTATACTGTATACTCATTAATGGTAAAATAAGCAAACAGCATAATGTTATGGCACCCGTAAGCATTTTAATGAAAATGTTTCCTTAATGTTATACTCTATTAATGGAATCACTTTTCCATTAATATTTATCCTTACCTCTATAACTATCAGTAAGAAAAAATCATTCTCACTCAGGTCCCACTCATCCTAGTATAAAAATACCTGGTATTTGTGATCAGTTGCAATAATTGACTGGTGTAAACTGTTGTCCCTGTAGTACAGAGCTTGCAGTGCAGGACAGTGCCCACCCCAGGACCTCATTCTGCCACCAGATGTTTCTCTGCTTAATAAATTTTATCTGAGCAGTTAAAGGAATGTGGTCTCTTTGTGGTATGACTGAGGCCTAAAGGCAGCAGGCTCTTTCCTCCAGGCTGCAGTCTTGATGATTTGTCCTTCAGTGAAGTTTCCAGCAGTTTTCCAGATGGAGACCATAGCAGACACAACTTCTTAAAGTGTTGAGTGGAATGCATATTCAGCACATAGTGTAAAATAGTCTTCTGGCATGTTCCATTGACTTTTTGGGGTGAGCATGCTTTTGTTAGCCAGGCTAGCTGAAACTATACCAGATTACCTTTTGGCTTGTCTATTTAGGCAACATATTCTACCCCTCAATACCATTTGTTAACTTTTTATCCTGGGATTTGAATTTTGCTGGCTTGCTGCTGCAGCTTTGCAGGCAAAAACTTTCTGGTAGAAGAGGCTGTTACAAATACTGTTATTACATAGTTGTTCATGTCACAGTTGCAAAATCAAAGCTTTTTACTGCAGCTTGATAAAGAAATACATTGTTGATAGGCCAAAATGTTCTTCCTTTCTTCACCTTCCCAAAACCCAGATAGTGCCCATCAGCTGAACATGACTGACTTCTTGCCTGGGTACTGTCTTCAAGACAATTAAATGGGGAAGGTTTCTAACTACTTAGGCCTGAGCAACTCAGCTGGCTGGGGATTTGTGTCAGAAGACAGAAACAATATAATAATGTATTTTTTTCAGTCTAACTTTCGCTGGGTTTCATCTTATTGTTGACTGTGTACAGTGGACTGAATTCATCATCTGATTGCAAAATTCTGCAAAGGCAGCATGCATGCTTTCCTTGTAGATTACCCTGCATCCCACTGTACTCCAGTGCTTTCTGTTTTGACAGTCATTAGAGCTGCCATCCTCATCCAGAAGTGGTACCGCTTTACCATGGCCCGGCTGGAGATGAGGCGCCGCTATTCTCTCAGCATCTTTCAGTCAATCGAATATGCTGATGAGCAGGATCAGCTACAGGTTTGTAAACTTCCATCCTTCCTATACCAGCAGTTATGTCATCCCCAGGAATGTGGTTGCACAAACAGAATGGGCGTGTGGTGATTTCTTCTACAAAGCTGGGTCTTGATTAAGAAAAGTGTTTTCCTGCCTGACACATGAACTGAGTTGTGTGTATTCATACACAGACAGATGAATGTAACTACATAGGCATCAGGACACCATCCTGCCCATACAGCATATCTAGGGTAAAGGTTCCTGTATAGCAGCACTGTTATCCAGGGATTGCAAGTCATTTACAGATCACTATGGGTGATCTTAACTGTCTGTGAGTCTGTCCTAACTGTCTTAACTGTCTGTCTGCAATATATGTGCAACAGAGATATCAGTGTTTCAGCATGTCAGCCCAGGCTTCATTTAGGGTCAGTATAGGAAATTTGGAACTTATAGGCCTTTGTGTGCATCCTAGCATCTGTGTCTAAAGTCAGTTCACTGCATTGTAGCAGTTGTTTCTATTGACTATGAAGGAAGTCTAGGCAAGTAGTCTGGGTGGTGGGCGAGAGGAATTACATCCAGAAACATCAGCACTGAAATAGCCCTGAAACATTTTATTTATTCATGAAGTGTCAGCTGTGAATTCATAGCAAAAAAGGAAAGGGGAGGTATTTTTGTAGTAGGACACAAACTGTGTCTTTATTGCAGGCTGATGCTATAGGAGTATACAGTAGTGACTTATATCCCCCTAAATGTGAAATTACAAATAATTGAGGAAGAAAGATGTTAATGCTTGTTGGATCATCTAAACTGATCTGTGTATTTGTTATTTTCTTTTTCATACTCAGCTATCCAACTTTTTTACATTCATGCTGGATCATTGTAATCATCCTGATTCAGGTAACAATAAAAATAAAAGTAATGTGGAGATTGTGTTTGAAAAACTTGATGTGAGCAAAGTTGATTTTCGATGTGATATTTACAGTCTATACCACGTGCTGAGGTTTGATGTCCCAAATACTGTAATATGAATTTGATCCTCTAAGTGTTGACACTGCTCACTATCTACTTAGTGAGTCAGAGCAGTCAGTAAGTCAGAACAGGTGTCTGTTGTCCTTATGAGAATATTCTGAGGTGCACAGAGTGCTTTCTTGTATGTTACTGATCTTCCTACAGAATCCAATTTTCACAGCTTTATATGCATGTTTTCTTCAACTGAGATGTGATTATTCTGAAAGATTGTGTTCAGTTGGTTTAAGGCAGGTATAATCAAAGAGATTGCTCTTTCTGCTCCACTACCTCTGGCAGTTCTGGACCACTTTTTAATTTAATTTGTTCTAGATTTCACTGCAACATGTATCAGTATGTGAATGATAAAAAGAAATAAATTTAAAAGTGCTGGAGATAAATCTTTAGAAACCATTTCAATTAAGCTTCAGTTTTTCAAGGAATAACCTTTAATTTTTGAAATATTTTGAGATACTTGGATGTAACTTACTTTTGAGGTCAAGCTCAACAGAAGGACAGACTGAAAGTGATTCCTAAGTCCAGAAAACAAGCATGACTTCCCTGAATAAATTCAGAATAGATCTAATCCCAGCAGAGTTAAAAATGAGGCTGTCCCCTTCTTATTGCATTACAGGAATGCCTTTTCTCTTTCATCTGGTCTAGCCATGTGTTATTCCAATTAAAATTTGCACAAGATACTTTCATAGCAGGATAAAACCACCATCAAAACCTTAAGTGGTTCAGTGTTCTAATGACAACCGGTGGAAATTGCAATTTTTCTCTCTTATTTTAGAGTGCCTAATGCTATCTGTGCTCTGCAGAAAAATAAATTACATTTGAGCCTTGCTCCAAAGTCAAGGCGGATGACACAATAGTCCTGCCTTTGGTTTTTGTTTTTGTTTTTTTTCCATTACTGCCATACTCTGTGAAAAAAATCTGCTTTAGTCATTTCACTTCCTGGGAAGGAATTGGCAAACTCAGAGAAAATCAGATACTGCTCACTTCATCTACTTCTTCATGCTGATAGTGCACCCCTGTTCAGCTTTTCCAACTGAATGGGAAAGAAAATGGTAGTGCTTGCTCTGAGATTTGGCAAAATATTTTTAGTGTCTATTTTTATTATAATATGAAAATGGAATTTTACAGCTGCTTGTTGTAGATATGATTTATCCACATTTATTAACTGTGTGTACTGACAGAAGGAATAAAGGTGAGATGTGACTTACTAGGGCTCAGGACATTGCAGAGCACACTGTTACATGCATAGGCTGTTCATTTGCAGGTGGAGATCCAAGCCTCACCTGTGCACAGGTAGGGAGATGGAGGGACCTGTGGGCTACCCCTTATCACCACTGCACAAGTGACCTGTTTCTTGGTCTTGTAGATAATGGGAATTACAGATGTGGTTAAGGCTGAAACACATGATAAAGCGTATATTGTTTATGGTAAAGTGTCCCTTTGTCTTGATGGATTAAAACTTCCATCTTTTAGGACTAATGTTGTTAAGACTTGTAACTGCTCCAAAGACTTTATTTTGGTTTATTCCCCTTTTCTAACACTATGTGTTACAGATACCAGAACCCTAAATGAAAGAAAAATTCTGGTGTCTGTTTAATAAAGAGATGACCAAGGCTGCCTATGCAAAGGAGCTGACTTAGATTTTTTTTGAGGTATTGCATATCAAATATGTATTGTGTGGGTTGTGGTTATTTTGTCCAACTGCTGGCTGCATGCATTCTTTGCTTTAAGGTTTTGATTGCTTGCCCCTGGAAGTGACCTTTGCAGCACACATGCTAGCCCCACTGATGTAAGCAAAATCAGTGTTGAATAGAGGGATTCTTAAAGAAGTGCTTCCACTTCTTCTGAATCACTGTCTTAAAATGTGAACCACAGTGAATGTAAACATAACGACCAGAGAGACTTCAAATTGACTTTGCTATTGCCAAGCATTTTCTAAACCCTGCAATTCCCTGGCTTTTTCTTTTTTTTTTCATCAGTATGTGCTCACTTAAATTAGAATGATAGCATATGGTTCAAAAGCTGTCTCCAAGAAGACAGTATATAATATTCTTACCTAAGAATAGGTTGCCTGTTTTTCTCAGTATGTGATAAGAAAGTTACCTGAAAATTTTGTGATCCATGTTTTCCTTACCTTATAAACTACTCAGCCTCCACCATTAATCTTGTTACTTTCCTCTTTTTAATATTTTTTTCAGATTATGTTTTTCAAGTAAAAAAGCAGCTGCCATCTCATTAACACTGCAGTGCTTTTGATGTGATTGTTTATCTGTTACACCCTAAAGCTTTTTTCACCCTCTCATTCTCTTTAAGACGTCATTGTAGTTTGTGATTGGGATATTACATAGCTGAGTGTCTTGTTCTGCTTCTTGTTAAAGGCTGTTTTGAAAGGGTTTGGGAAAATAAGAATAAAGCCCTTTTCTACCTTATACTTTTCTCTCATTTCTTGAAAAAAAAAAATCTTCCTACCTTCTCAGCTTTCAGTGGAAAGTTCTCTGGTCAGAGAAAGCTGGAAACTGCTTTTCCAGCAAAAGATGACCCATTTACTCACTCTTTTATGGGCACATTTAGGGTGAGAAGACTACAGACACATCCTGAGAAAAATGGTGGGACTGGGAATCAAAACCTGTTCCTCTCAAGGTCACCAGGGCACCTCCTGAAGCCTTCCTTCAAAGGGAAACAAAAAAAGTGTTGTTTTCTGCAGTTTCACTCCCTGTGATGCCTCCCTTACAGCTTTAACACCCTTCCAAGATGTTTTGCACAGAGTATTTCTTGCAGTGGGGAATAAGTTATAGCTGCTTGCAGTTTGTAGGACCAGGAATGATGTGAAGGAAGAAATGTTTGAAGCATTTTAGAAACCACCTTCTTCTTTGTAAGCTCCGTGTCCATTTGGCTTTGACCTGATGGCTGTGGATCAGTATCTGGTTTATGTAAGAGCAGTCCTCAGGAGTCAGAGGTACTCTCAAGTACCCAGTGGTCAGGCTGAAGGCACACAGATGGTGGCAGAACAGAGAACTAATTTCAGAGCTGCAGAAGAACCTGATTCCTGATTACCCCAATAGTGAGTACATCTTTGGCAGTGGTAGCTTTGACTTGCCTTGAAAAACTCCCATGGCAAGGTGATCTAGGCAGGAGAATCAGGTCTTTGGGCTTTCTGTGGCCAAATTGACTCCACTTAGCTCTGGGTGTTTGTGCTTAACATGGAATATGGCTGTAGGGTAGTTTTTTGGGTTTTGTTTATAGTGAAGGCTCAACTCCCTGAGCCTGGTTTAGACGTCCGGTGTCAGAGTACAAAGGAGGTCATTGCCTGTGCTCCCTCTGTCAGTGGAGAGGTGCAGATGCAGAGGATATTTCATTCTGTCTTGACACGAGTGCCTGAACCAGGCATGCTGAGGCTTTTCACCTCTGTCTTCCAGCATGAACTGAAAGAGCCTTGACAGCTTTGGCTAGAACAGTGAAATGAGGGGTGCTGAATCCTTCAGAATCAGTCCTGCATGGGCCATGGTGTGAGCTGGGGTATTTGCTTCACAGCGTGGTGGTTCCCCAGGCTGCATTAGGTTATCCATTACTGACTGTTCAGAGATGGGACAGTCATGCTGTGCTGGAAGAAGTCTTAACATCCAACTGGAAGACAGCCTGAGGAGCTGTAAGCACACTTTAAGGGTAATGACCATGACTGGCTTTTGACAACTCATCCAGAAGTGGAAAATGGGGTGAACTTTGCAGAGATATGCCCTACAGGGAAGGATTGGGTTTCCCAGCCTGAACATGTGCCAAAATGGAAGTGAGTCTGTGAGGAAGGCAAGTTGATGTTCAGAGGTAAAGTGATGGATAGATGGCCTGTGTGCTGGAAGGGAAGGCAGGAGTAGGAGCAGGCTTGAGCAGGTGTCTGCCTGGCTTGAAATGCTGAGAGCACTGACTCTGAAGGACTCAAGTCAGATGAGGACAGCTGGTTAGAACAGGTAAGAAATGAGGCATTTGGGTGGTCTGAGGAGTTGGTTCTGCAGTCACCTACTTCTTGGGAAGTAGGGTGCAGAGGGAGGTACTGACTGGAGGCCTGCTGCTAGAGCTGGAGCAAGAATTGGTGCAAATGTGCTTGGCTGATCACTATGTGAGAATCAGAAATTTCAGTCCATGATGACAATCTGCTGTACAGCCAGACAAAATTGTAATTGTGGTAGAAGACTGCAAATCAAACTGCCCTTGGTGAAAACAGTGAACCCTGAGCACCTTGCTGTTACTTGATGCCTTAATCCATTTACATGGCTGAGTATAATGTTGCATTAGCACTGAATGTGCTAATCAGCTCACAGCTGAAGTGCTGATAGTAAAAGGGGACATTTTAAGATCCAGATTACTTTTTTATCTATTTATTTCATTAATATGGATTTTATCCAGTTGCAAGACAAGCTGGCCTTTATGAATCTCATAATTTATGAGGTCACATGCTGGTTCTGGCTACTGTGGGTTTTGAGTCACAGCTACAGGTCAGCTGTAAATCAGCAATAAATAATACAGCTACACAGCTGTAAATAATACATTTTTATTTGCAGTTGCAGGAAATCAGGGTTACAGAAAACTTAACTGTAGCCCAGCAAAGAGTGTTTACAACAATCATCTCCCAAGACCAACTCTGCAACAGCATCTGCTAGAACACTTTCATTTTGGGCCTGGTTCTTGCTTTTAGAATAATATATGACCACAGATTACTGCAAGAAGAAAACACTGAAATCTGCTGATCAGTCAATTACATTTCAAATGTTGGATTGAAGTAATTAGCAGTGTTCCTGCTTTCTCCATGTTCCAGGAAAATTAGAAGCTATGCTCTACTTTCACCACTCTGTTTTTGTTTACTTTATTTCATCCAGTAGTTTTATGGCAGCCACCCAAAAGCTGGCATTGTTTCCTAGCTGTATCAGAAAGGAGTGATTTGCAGTCTACTGTGAATAGATAACATTTTGTTGGTGACTTTTAAAATAATCACTGGTATTTAGCAAAATTATTTTTGCTGGTATTTAGAAAAAAAATTAAGTAGAAAATAAAAGCAGTAGAAGTGAATCTTCAAAACCTGTATTAAAAGTGTAATATTGAACTTTAAATAGATGATGGTCATTAAATGATCAGTCATGACTTTTTTGTCTTCTTGCATCTGGGAGAGGAGAAGGAAATTTGTACCAGGTAATGGTTCTCATTACCTGTGAGCAGACTGCTCCACAACTTCAGTGCAAAATGTTTTGCACCCTGACCACAGCTACCAGCAGTTGGGAAAGAGTTTTTGCCTGTTTTTTACTTTGGTTTGGTCTTTTTTTTTTGCCTTGCTGTGGTTGATTATTTGGTTGGTTTTAGTATTGTGAAACAATCTGGGGAGACCTGGAGCTTTTCCACTTGAGGAGGCAGGAGTCAGCCACTGTAACACTGCAGCAGTTAAAGCAGTTACATTCAACCACTTTTGGCCATGCTGTTACAGCTCTATGGGGGGCTCGTGGAGTTTCTACATTTTTGTTTTCCTTCTATCTTGTTCCAGTTTCTCAAATTTTCACCAGCCCTAGTGCTCCTCAGGTGGTGGATGAAGACTTATGTTTAAAGGAATTTGAAAAGAAGATTGATGTTCCAGACTCCTATTATGGACCACGACTCTCATTCCCCCTTACTATCAAAGATGCCAATGCTCTCCTTCATGCTTTCAGGAATGAACAGGTAATTTGAAACCAGCTTAATTTCTTTTATTTATTTATTTATTTAAAAATTATTTTACATCTGTCAAGCTGTAGTTCCACAATCCAATATAAGGCTAAACTGGTGCCCAAAGAGATACTTCACCCTTTTATATCTTTTACATCTCGTTACTTTTTCCTGCTAGCCTAGTGTGATCATAAATGTGCATGGTAAGCTGCCTTGGGAAATTGATCTGGCTGTAAGCAGTAAAATCAAAAGCAGAGAGTTCTCAGAGAGATGAGTTCCCACATTTGATTCACTACTTTGCTGCATGACCACCAGGCCCGGCACTGGGAAGGAGGAAGTGAAATTTAATGGGAGCCCTTAGCAGCTGCAAGGCAGGGGTTCTCAGTGAGAGTGCAGGACTGGGGAAGGTATCCTAAGCTAAAATAGAAACTAATTATCGTATTTTTATGGGTTAAAAGTGTTCATTGTTTGGTCCTCTGTTTTTTGTCCCCCACCTCATTCTTTTAGAGGAGTTGAGGTGTAAGGGTTAATCACCTCATTGCAGGGTGCAAGACTCCACCATTACAGTGGAGTGACTATAAAGCATTGCTAATGGAGCAGAACAGAGTGATGTCACAAATCTCTGGAGCTCAGGCTGCAGCTTCCAAGGCACTGAGAAGGCTCTGCCTCATTCTCTATATTCCTGAGCAAGCCCTTTTGTTGCCCACAAGATGAGGGTGGAGCAGGGAGGCATTAAATGGCACAGCCTTCAACATGTAATTATTTGTGCTTAACAATATGCTGTATAAAAGGGGTGAGGGTCTACATGCTTTTTAGTTTAATAAGAATATTTTTCTCCAGTAATTTTCTGTGGAGGGTGATTGTAAAAGTACCAAATATAAAGCACATGATAAATGAGCCAACCCAGACTTCACCTTAGTGTCCACTCTCCCTTCTCTTACTGGGTGGCATTTTATTAAGGAAATGGTCATATGTAATTGGCCTTTTTGTTTGCTTAAAAACATAAATCTTGAAAAGTCATTCTGTAGCTCATCTGTCTCTTCTATCAAAATTCTTCAGATCTCCATTGGAATTAAAGGCTTTAAAAATCACCAACTGACAAAAATTTCATTAAAAAAATTAGGAGAAAAGACCAGAAGCTTCAATGTTGCATTGTTATAACTTCTTCACTGCCTTACCAAGGCAACTCATACTGGAGTTTTCTTGTCATTGTTTTTGCAATTTCCTGAAATACCATTTATGGCCTTTGAGGGGTTTTCTTGTTGGCTTGTGTTTTGGAAGTTGTGGATTTTTTTTTTTTGTTTGTTTGTTTTTGTTTTGTTTTGGTTTGGTTTTTTGTTTTTTGTTTTTTACTCACAGCTAGAATGACATCCTTTTTATTTTTTTTCCCAGTTACTTTAAACAGATGGCCTTATGCAATGATTCTGAGTGCTGTATCTTATCTCTTCTGAAAAACAGAAGAGTAGAAACTGTAGAGTATAAATGAAGTGGGAAAATCTGTTAAACAAGCTCAGTAAGAGCTCTATATCTATTCAGCAGGAAGCAAATTCAAAGCTATGAACACTCCTAATTCCTAATTCCCAGCACTAGGCCATACAGCCTGTACTCATGTCTGGAGGTCTGCACTATAAATAACCTTGGCAGTATATGTCTGATATTAATAAAGCAGACAGACCTATTGCTAATTTAAAGAAGTCTTCCTTTTCTACCTGCTTTTTCTTCTCACAGCTGCTTCATGCCCGTTATGTACTGCAGCTGCTAAGTGAAACTAGGAGGGTTCTCAAGGAGATGCCAAATATCACCCATCTTTCAACTTCCTACTCCAAGGACATAACTGTCTGTGGTAAGGTGCCAGAGAAGATAACTGCTTTGGGCTATGGGTGGATACTGCAGGTGGATAGAGAATGATACTAACATTTCCAAATTTTGCCATTAGAAGAAAGTCCTCAATGCCCTTTAAAATTTATTTATTTATTTTTATTAATTTCCCCCCACAAATGCAAACAATTGGAGCAATTGGAGCAAACAAACAAACAAAAAAATAAAGTCCCTGAGTCATAGTAAGTATATTTTAAGAAATTCCCTCACCTCCTCTTTCCTGTTCTTGTTTAACATTTCTGAATGAGTCAGTATTAATTCAGCTAACACTACAGTGCAGCTTAAATACTCCTGCACTTCCACCTCTAAAATGCCACCAAGTATTTTGATCACTGGCTGTAAGTCTCACCTCTTTCTCCTCTCACTGAGAAAAAGACCTTACTCAGTAATGATTTTAATTATTTTAATCATAATTTACTCCATAATGATTTTAATGAGGGTTTAATATGGGTGGCAAAAAAGACCTTTCATTGACAGCATGACTATCTAGAATAAATTGAAATTATAATAACCCCTCATTTCTAGGGAGACCCAAGAGGATGGATAAGTATACAACCAGCAAATTAGTCTCACAGAATGATGTGTCACACAGTAAAGAACTAAGAGCTCTTTGCCCATCTATTTTGTAACACTTTTGTAAATTAGGGATGATGGGATGCAGGATCCTGACTTGACACAGAGTGCAGTAGCTGCAAAACAGAACAATAATGGTGACATAACTCTTGACATCTATCAGTGTGTTCTGTGTGTAATGGTAAAGTGGTATAAAAGAGGTACTGTGAGACATGCCAGATAAATAATGCTTTTTAAGATGTGGTTATGGACCTACGCTGATTGCCAGGAAAGAGTTTGTTTAAATGAGGTTTTGTATAAACAAAAATTCATTAACCAAGCCAACAAGACCCCTTTCTAAACCGAGGAAACACAGATCCATGCTTGTTCACAACACAACATTTTCTCATTAAATAAACATTCCTCTTCATGTTTATATTGCATTTGCACTATGTAAGCAGCATCAAAACGGATCCCTCTCCTGTACTGAAATTAAAAGCTTTTGTCACTAGAAAGAGCCTCTGCAGAAGATTGATAAGCCATTTTTAAGCATAATCAGTCCAAAATTATTTCCTTAAGGTATCACTCTCCATTTTTTACAATTTCAAATTAATAATGCAGATTAAATATATACCTGAAATGTTTGCATCCACATATGTGATAAATATCTATCATAGCTTAAAAGATCCCTTAGAACAAATTCAGCAGGCTCATAATTAATCAAAAGTTGCACAGAAAACGTACACACATAAAAATGTCACTTGTCTTTTCCTAATCATTGGAGGTAAAAGTATATTATCACAAGATGCATTTTGAAACTTCTGCAGCTTTGTGGTGGTGAGTCACAGACGTGACGAGGTTGGCTCTGTGAGCATGAAATGCAGTCAGGTGCACAAGGGCTCTGTGCTGCAGTGATGCTTTGTGTTGGGGTGGAATCCTCCTGCCTGTTCCAAACAAATCTCTCAAAAAGGGCCCAATCTGTCATTCCTGTGGCCTTAGCACTGAGGCACACAGGTGTGCACAGTTCTTCATAGTCTCCATGACTCCCTGCTGGCTGTTCAGTTCTTCAGTATAAAAAGAGCTACTTTGGTAAATTTAAACCCATTAGCATGTAGAAAACTATTATATTTCAAAATGTCTTTTAGTGGCTTTTTTGGGTTTATATACATAAGGAAAACAGGGGAAAAAACTTATTAGGTCCAACTAATTCTGGTTTTATAATTCCATTTTTTTCCTCCTCTGTGAGAAAATTTAAAAAAAAAAAAGTTTTTCTTTCCTGTAGGAGATTTACATGGAAACCTGGATGATCTTTTGCTGATATTCTATAAGGTAAGTAGGTACTCTGTGATGTAGCATTTCACTTTATGACTTCTTATTAGGAACAAATATTTATGTGTGACAGATTTATCACCATTAGAACTGCTCATGTGGTGTGCATACAACACACACAAAAATCCTGGAAAAATTTGGTGTCTTTGTCAGAGCTTTTCCTTCTTCATATCCTCCTGCTCACTGTGAAGGAGATAGAGGAGATGATTATTTTCCTGAATGCTGAACTGCATCATGAGCCAAAATTTAAGAGGACTCCTTGCAAAGTCTCCAAAGTTCTGCCACTGTTTAAGTTGCACATTGACTGAAGTCTGCTTAAATCAGATGAAAAAAGAGTTCCTGATGTAACACTACACCATGGATAATTTTGACACTCAAGAAAAAATGCAGAAGCTTTCCTTCCACTGATACCTGCAGGTTCTTTGGTTTGCTTTTGGGTTGGTTTGGGGTTTTTTTTTTGTTTTGGTTTGGTTTTTTGGGGTTTGCTGGGTTTGTTGTTGGGGTTGTTTTTGTTGTTAATAGGCAACAAGAAAGAGTGGTGTTAAAAAGCTTTTTAAGCCTTGGAAGCAATCACATGGTCTGCACAAAATAGAGGTATTTTGGGCACCCTTTACATATCCTTTTTATATCACGCTAAAAACGCATAGCTCTGTTTTACTGATGTGTAAAACAAATTAAGCTCCAGGCTAGCTTTTCCACAATTGTATGTTTAACTGAAGATGCAGGAAATGTTGTGTATTTAGTTCCACATTTATCTTCAGGATGAATCACCACCTTTGATTAAGCAGGTACTCTCTTTGATTTGAGCTTTCCGGGGGGAAAAAGTGTTTGTGTCAGATCCTTACACATTCATCTGCAGTGAGCTAAACCAGGTGTTTAAATGATGTAATTTTCCCCCTGCTTCCAGCTTTGTTACACTTCAGCTGACACTTGTTGAATGCAAATGTGCTTGTTTTGCCCAAGTGCACACCTGAAGTCTGTTGAAATATAGTTAAAGTATAATAAGACCTTTTTACAGAGTCCTGGTTTTCTTACTAATCAACCATCTTTAACTGGTACTTGGCTTGCAGTCTTTCAGTTGTTTAGTTGTCTTTTTAAAACTGGAATAAGAGTATGATACATATTGGTATCCTACACAGGACCTGGAATGGGAAATATAACTATTTTGAAGATAAATGCTTAGATATAATTATATTTACAACTGTAATCAGCCTGTATTTTATTTTTTGGGTGGTAAGCAGATGCTGATTCTTTCCCCCCTCCACCAATGGATGCTATAAAGAGGGGGAAAAAAAAAAGGCATCTCATCCTGACTTTAGTAAATTCAGAGCCAAAATTCCCACTGCCTTCAGACTAGAGATAATATCCAGTTGTTCTCTGTTAAACTTCTAGGGGAGTCCCTTCCATCAAACCAAATAAAATTGGCAAATGTTTTGTCATTTCAAAGCAGTTGAGAATATAGAGAGCATATGATAGAGCTGATTAGTTATTTAGAAGCAAATTAAATGACAGTATTTTCTGTCCCCTCTGAGCAGTTTACTCAGATGAGCAGTGAACCCATTTGCCTTCTGGGATCCATTTTTTTTTTTTCTCCTTCCCAAACTCTGTTTCAGTTAGAAAGGATTTCATCTTCCAAGTTGGTACAAACTACTTTAAACCAGAGAGTGCAATCCTAAACAATGCCATGGGAGTGATCTCGGTCTGCACAGGGCTGTGCAGAGCTGAAATGGATTCTGAAGGTCTGCATGCAGACCAGGCTTGTCACTTCCACAAGCCACTCCCAGCAAACACACAGAGCTGGCAATCTACAACATATTGAAACAATGCTGTTTAATCCTTACAACTGGTTTGGCTGAAGCTAAGACACTTTTTTCCCCCTCAATAACCAGTTTATAAGTCAGTCCCTGCATTAATCTTCATTAAATTAGAGTGTTTCCTGATATTCCTTTAAACACTTGAATTTTAAATTATGTATTGCTAAATTAGATTGTTAAAGGGATGCTATAGATAGAAATAGCCTGAAGCAGTAGAAAATGCCAACAACAAACGGAAGTTAATTAATCACTAACCCAGGAGATACAGTAATGATGCCCAGCAGCAAGTTGCTAATCATTAGAGGGCCTTGTTTGCCTCTCTGACATGTCAGAGGCTGCAACAGCCTTTATTTTAGTTTTGCTCTCATTGTTGGTGGAAATCACAGAAAAGCAAAGTGCACGAGTGTGGAACAAAACTATAATGTCACATTGAAGTTGGAAGTCCAAACTAAACTTATTTAAAACTCAATTTGTGTGTAATCTTTTCCAAAAGATGGGTGATAGAATCTGGAGAGTGCTCCAGTAGATGTGTCTTTCCATGAGGACTGCAGTTAGATTGGTTGTGTACAGACTCACAATCTGCTGGTGAATCCACATGCCTATTGGTTTTAAGGCAAAGCTTTTATTTATCTATCTTTCCAGAAACTGCTGCTGAGTTTCTGTTGTCTGTTCCACTACTGAAATCCATCCTCTCCTTTTTAAAATAACTTCAACCCACTGCATTAGAAGATTCTCATAAATTGTCACACTTCTGAGCACAGAGCAAGCACAGCCCCCTTCTAAGTTAACTTGGAAAGGGCTGAGGACAGGCTGTAGCAAAATCCAAGGAATCTGAATTTACAGCAGCCAGAATGGAGAAACCAGGGTTCCTTACTGCATCCTGACATGAAAGCACAGGACACTGATTGGGACAAAAAAAAAATATATATATATTCTCATAAGGATTCAAATTACACATTTTGAGTCCCTGGCCACCGCATGCATCCTGCAATAAACCCACTAAGGCAGAATAGCAGTAATGCCAGAGGAGCACAAGAAAGGCTTGACACTGACACCGTAGATACATTCAAGAAGTGGGATGTCTTCCAACACTGCCAAACCTTTTAAGAGTGGCTTCCACAGTTGTGATGTAATTTTATAGATGTTCTATTGATATTTCTTGTGCATATCAATTGAGAAAACAGAGGTTTCCCTTTTCTGGCAAGTCAAAGTTGAAATACTATTTCTGATACTCGTGACTGGAAATGATGAAGCTACATATAGGTGGTGCTATATTTTCTGTAAGTGATGGCTTACACCCATTGGTGTGTTAGTAATTAATCAAATAAAACATACCATCACTTCAAAAAAATACTTGTTTTTAATAAGTCACAATTTATAATAAAGCATTTATCTGTATCTTCAGAAAAAAGATAAGAAATGCCTATATATATACACAACCTCCCAGGTTTATGAGCTTTCAAGTATATCTTGGTTTTCATGTGTAAAATTCAAGTAGTGCTTTCAGGGTTAAAGCAACTGAAATCAAACTCTTCAAAGCTGTGTCTTAAAGATTTATATCCTCTGGACTACAGTCCTTCTCAGGAGTTTTGGAAGCATACACTGCTCACAATGTAAATACATGAAATACATTCAAACTTACATCAGAAGATAATTTTTCATGTATTTCTTATCTTCCATTGAAGCTGAATTACTCCCTTCTGTTTGTGAGTGCATAATTTCCTGGCAACAGTTGCAGTAACAAAAACATATATTTTACTACAAGACTGATGTTCCTTTTGGTCCCTTTCAATTTAATTTAATAGGTAGAGGAAAGGATTAGAGATGGCATTGTAAGAACAGCCAGAGAGGTCCTCTTTTCTCTAATGGCTCAGGCTGTCTGATATGGCTTTTATTCTAAACAGTGGAAATAAAGAAATGCTGCATTTTAGATCTCTGTATTATGCAGGATATTTTTTTCAGAATTTATAGCAATGGGATCTCATTTAGATGCTATTTCCTTTATTACAGTAGCATAGCAGCCTCTCTAAATGCTCTTTTTTCTTTTCTTTTCTTTCTGCAGAATGGTCTGCCTTCAGAACAAAACCGCTATGTCTTTAATGGTGATTTTGTCGACAGAGGGAAAAATTCTATGGAAATACTTATAATCCTATTTGCATTTCTTCTTATCTACCCCAATGATTTACACTTGAATAGGGGAAACCATGAAGACTACATCATGAACCTGAGGTAGATTTTGGGGGTGGGGCAGGTAATATCTGGCCTATCACTAGAAATATTTTAGCTTTTGAGTGCTACTTTAGCCATTGTGACACCCTAAAACAGAAATAATGCTTTATTAAGTAATCAAGTGTAGCTTTGCCTTTTCAGCTTGTGTGTGGGGAAGGAACATTGTCACTACACACAGACATTTGAATGGGAATCATGTCTTGTCTTTGATCTAATCATAATCCATTCAAGTCAAAGGGCTTAGTGCAGCTTCCAGAGTATCAAAATTGGGAAAGGACAGAAATATGATATTTTAGTTAAAGCACATATTTAGCAAAACCTGATACTTTAGTTAACTTTGAACTAAGATTTCATTTCTCTAACACACAGGGCATGCCAATATCCTACCTTGTACTCAGAGGAGCTTCATTAGTTGGAGGTGTCAGTGCAGGAAAGCTGACACCATTTTCTAACACAGACATTTGCACTCAGCTGTGCAGTGCAGCCAAGGGAGTGAGCACAGCCAGTGGCTCTGGTGTAGTCAAAGTGTGACTTGGAGACAAAAAACAACTCAGAGATGTGAGAACTCTTCAGTCTGACTCCCTACAATTCTAAACTGCCCCAGAAAGCCTTTGGGTGACTGTCTGGTAACCTGCTGTACCCCTTGGATCATATGATGTGTGCACACAGGATGTATTGCTGTTTTAACATAGGCCTCTGTGTTAGGGTCAGAGGCCCATTGGCAAGTCCTACTAATGATCCACAAAAGAGAATCAGTTTCACATAATAGTTACTTTTTCAGCACTTGAAAACACCCCAACAAACATAAACCATGATCATTTTCCTCATAGTTACTTAATCTACAAAGAGCAGAAAATATTAACTTAGTCTGTGATGGTATGGAATACACAGATGTATTCCTGTCTATCACTCTGCTTTGCATTTTGATTAGCAGTGTTGCATGTTAGTAAATTTGAAGCTGTGTTGTGAAAATGCCCCTTGATGAAGGATATCTTGGTGTTAAAAGAATGAGGTATCAAAATCCTTTTCCCTTGTCGGGGAAAAGACATGACAGTTGGATGAAGCTCTGACCAATCTGAGCTAGTGGAAGGTGTCCCTGCCCATGGCAGGGGCTGGAATGAGATGATCTTTAAGGACCCTTCCAAACCAAACCATTCTATGCTGTGATTCTATGATGATATGATATTTAAGACAAAAACTCTCTGAAGGTTTTGTGAGAATTTTTGCCCATCATCAGGTTCTTTTGGAATTTCTCTCTGGTATCTAAAAGGTAGGACTGGCAAAAAGGCTTCCTAATAAATATTGGGCTGGAGTCTGTTCTTTCTGTTGAGTACAAGAAACCAGTTTAACTCGATTCTTAAGAGACAGTAGAGGAACGCACATTTTAGCTGAGGTGAGATGGAATGGCAGGTGAGAAAGGGGGCTAGAAAACTCCAGGAAAACACCTTAGCACAGGAGACCATGCAGAAAGGGCATACTGAAAACCATGGTGCTGTGCTGTTTTCAGATACGGCTTCACAAAAGAAGTTTCGAAGAAGTACAAGGTAAGATTCCTCCTCCTTCCCCTGTATTTTTTTTTTGTAGTCTTGCACATGTAAAATGAAACCTGTGTAAACAAAAAAACTTCAAACTTTAGCTGTAGCAGGGAATTTCTTTAGTGATGTAGGTGAAATTATTTTGGCCTATCAGTGGAATAACTGACAAAATAATTTTAAGTGCTAGTCTCTTATGCCCAGAGATCTGTAGGATGAAATAAGTAACATCCATAAGACCAATCAAGAACACAAAAAGAGGTGAACATGAAAGAAAAACCAAACACTACAGAGACAATCAAATGGCCCTAAAGTCAGAACATGTTTGTCAGGGTTGCAGTTCAGGATATCACCTGAACAAAACTGTTCCTATAAACTGTACCAGATACTTCAGCAAAATCTTGAACTTAGAAGCAACAGAATCTGCCAGAAATAGAATCTAATGTAAGAGTATATTTTACAGGACCATTGGAAACAGATTTTGTGTCTTCTCCGAGATGTCTTTAGTTGGCTTCCCCTTGCCACTATAATTGATAGCAAAGTTCTTATCCTACATGGGGGGATTTCAGACACCACAGATTTGGATTTCCTGAATGCACTTGAGAGAAATAAGGTAAGAGATCATATTTGTGTGAGGGTAATTTTGTTTTCTTTTAAAATTTTTGTGGTACAAATGCTAGGATCAGATTGTTTTCATTAGGAAAGGAAATGGCAGCAGTATAAGCCATGTAAGAAAAATAATAGTCCACTTTTTCTCCAAAATCAGGGCTTAGGAAGGAAGATTGCAGTAGGTGTTGAGAGTCAATTGTCTGGATCTCTGCATAACATGGGTCTTTTGACCTTAAAATAGCTAAAGCCACTTTGGATGCCTCCTCCTGCAGAGATGACATATTAGGCAAAATTATGAAACTTGATTCTTGGGCATTTCCTTTAAACATTTTCAAAACCAATCTAGCCACATATTTCCAGCTCTGCCTTTTTTTCCTGGGGCTGTGCTTCTGCCATCTGTTGTGTGGGGGAAGTTCTCCACCTGTGAGGTGCTCCCTTGGCAGCAGCTGAGCTTTGTACATGTGGGAGAGCCTTTCCAGAAGGATCAAAACTCAAGAACTGGCCTTGATAAAACAGAATCTACTGCTTTTCAGGGATTTAGAAGACAGAAATGTTCATTTTTTTTTTCTGAAAAGATGAGCAAAAACAGATCTTTCAAATCAGTGGAAAATTGTGTGGGATTTGGTCTTGACTTGGACAATTAAATCAAGATGTCTGCTTGTGATCTGGGTGCTGAGACTCCTTACAGTCAATGGAGGTCCAGGAAATCAGGTGGAGATTATTATTTAGGCATGTGTCTCCAATGCTGTTCAAGGAAGTCCCCATTCGCTAGGGATGTCCCCTCTGGTCTTTGCCTGCCTCTGAAGAAAGTCTTCTCTGGTGTCCCCTCCACCCCTTTAGGCCAGATTTGTGCCTGCCCCCCTCACTAATTCACATACATAGCAGAGCATCTCAGATGGCATCGGAGACCAGTGTTTGAGCAACTTAGTGTACCCTGTCATCAATGTCCCTGGAATCCAGAGCTATTTTTGTCATCCTCATATTTTCTAAAGCAGAAATAAATGCTTTGCAGGACAGTCAGTTGTGTCTCTTTTTTAAATATTTGAAAAAGGGCATGAATACTTCTGATCATTGGAGTCTAGGCTCTGTTGGCTGCACCACTGTGCACTAAATCTGGGTGCCTAACTACAGGTAGAGGTGTCCTGACCATGAGCTGAGTTCTGCCCATGCTTTCACCAGGGCTCAGCTCTGCATGTTTCTACTGCAGTATCTGTGAAATGCAGAATTATCAGGTCAAAGTTGCTGCCACAGGAGAACATTGCTAATGAGACATGTGTGGGCCACAACCCAGGGCAGTGTCACTCAAGGCCAAGTGATGTATTTTAATTGGTACAGCTGGCAGGTTTGAAATACTGGTCAGTGCACTGGCAAATAACCCTGTGTTGTGAGTTTTGGTTTGAATTAGTCCTTTTCTTTGTTAAAGAGTAAAATCTGAGGGTCTGTGGACAGTGTATGTTTTATTGGCTGGTGGCTTTTTTGGTTTGGGGTTTGTTTTTGTTTTGCTTTGGATTTTTTGGGTTGGTTTGTTAGTTTGGTTTTGGGGTTTATTTTGGCTTTGTTCTGGAAATAAGCTATTCACTCTGGAAATGAGAGGATTTCAAATAAGACATTCCCTGGAGAAGAATCCATGTTAATGGTCCTTCATGGAACCATAGCGTACCACTTCAAAAAAGCAAATGCTCATGCGTGTTGCAGGAGTTTGATTTAACAATGTAAGGTCTGATGGAATATTTTATCAGTTTCACTACTGTCTTCCTGATTCTCAGTTTAATTTAGCCAAATTTATCTAACAGTGTGGTACTGTGTCAGAGCACAAGTGAATGGAATTTCCCCTTCGGTACAATATGAATATATATTTTGTTTCCAGGGAAGCTGGGCACTGAAGTGTTCATATAAGAATATGAAAGCAGCTCTGAAGAGCCTGGTTACTGATAGGTATAAAGCAAAATTTCTGCAAGTGCCAAATACCTGCAGCTTCTCCCAAACCTGTGAATTCAGGACATTATGGACTTAACATTAGTTGAACTCTTAAGGAGTTTTCTTGAGTACAGGAAACATGAGCTGATGTGCCTTTCAGCCAACATCTCTGTATCAACTTTTGTTGTTGTNTTTTAAGTTGAAATCTTTGATGCGGCCACCAAAATCAGAGAGAGACAGACAGGACCAGACGAAGAAGAGAATTCCCACAACCAAATCCAGTAAACACACTGCCAACCAGCATGTTGCAGGGAAGACACAACACATCTCTTCATCGGGCTTCAGCGAGCCTTCAGGCTCAAATTTGCCTCCAGACCCCGCCCTGAAGGAATGGAAACAAGTAGGTGAAACCAAAGACACACCGATAACAAACCCCTCCCGCACAAATGCAGGCGTTGTGTTCAGGCAGTGTGGTTTTGAGTCTCAGGGAGCTGTCTCTTAACAGGAAAACAGTCACTCTAAGGAGTATATTAGATACCTATTAGGTTTTTGGATGCTTTTTGTAGACCTGGTAATAAAGGCTTGGGATTTTATACCTTCCAAGTAAAATTCACCAAGTATTTTCTTAGCCCGTAGGAGGAGGAAACTGCTCAGTACGAAATGGGTTTGCCTGCCCTCATGTGGTTGGATCTGTTGGTACATAAATGGTTGTTGGTTTAAACAGGTCAGACTGCAGTTGCTGGTGAGATAAAGCCTTTTTTTGGCTGTGCTTTTGGCAGCTGAATGCTGATATAGCCCAAAAATATCACCTAGCTCTGAGACCTACAGGCAGATTACTCAGAAGTGGGAAGATTTTGTCCTCTGGCTGTTCGTCTTGAATATCAGAGCCAATATAGAGCTTTTGTTGTAATGTCATTTAACAAATTGTGACTATTTGGAAAGTTTAATTTTTCTGAAAAATCTCATTTCCCAAGATATCTATCTGACCTACAAACTAACATAATGGGCACAAGTAAGGCTTCTCTTTCTCCCCCAAATCTGACACTCCCCCAGCTAATCAAGCATCCACTGACCCATGCTCACAAGCGTGAAGTGGAATGTGTTAGTGCAAAACTTGCCCAGAAAAGCTTAAACAAACACATTTTGAATAATGTCTGCTACTGACTAGAATTAAACCATGATAATTCATCTTCATGTCTGAACTCTGCTAAAATGCTAATATGTAAAATATTGGTTTGAAACATGAGCTAACTGAAATCAATAAAGCCAAAGGCAACTCTTGTCATGTTTAGAGCAGGTACTCCCAAGCTTAGGTAAAACCACTGACCAATGTGGTTATCCAGTCTGTGCTGGGAAATAGAAATTGCCTCACCTGCCTACATGTGAAGAAGGCAGTTTTTTTTCCTCTTTGAAATAGTCCAGATATTGTTCCTGATGCAGCTGCCCAAGTCTGAAAACCTCAGCTGTGAAAGGAGGTGCTACATTGTTGAAATTATATTTATTCTGAAACAAAAAGAATCATCCAAAATCTAGATGTTTCTTAAAAAGTAGAACAAAATCTTAACCCAAAAGGATATGCTCCTGAAAGGAAGAAAAAAACCCCAACGTGTTAGCTTGGATGTGTTTTCTCCCTGTACTGGGAGGCTTTTGCTGTGGCCAGGACTTTACACAGCCATGGCCTATCAGTCTTCCCCTACTATCAGTCCTCATTTGCTTGAGTTTGCTACTTATAGATCCTTGACATTCTGTGGAGTGATCCAAGAAGCCAAAATGGCTGTACACCAAACAAGTGTCGAGGAGGAGGCTGTTACTTTGGTCCTGATGTCACTGCCAAGCTCTTTGAGAGGTATAATCTGAAGATGCTCATCAGGTCTCATGAATTTAAGCCAGAAGGTTATGAGATCAGTCATGATGGGAAGGTAAGATGCTTCCATGTAAAGTAGAATTCTACTGTGAATTTCACAGGAACATCCACAGTGGATTTGTCTGCAAAATTTCTTGTTAAAAAAGAGTCACTTTGTTAAACTGGGTTTGGGGGAACTTAGTCCTAGATAGACGTTACAACAAATTACTGAGTTCCAAGTAACAGAATTCTTTACAGCTTTAGGGAGTGGGGACCAATTTATTACTTACATGAAATCAAATGGACATCAACAAAATCCCTGACAAGAGTTGTGTGTAAATACAGTTCAAGAGATGCTGTAAGGTTCTAGAAGCCTTTAACTTACTGATTTCTCTTCTGGCCCTGCTTTCTAACATGCTCTATTGGGAGGCCAACAAGAATCCTGAAAACCAGGTCTCTCTTAGCAAAGAGGTTTCTGTTAAACAGCATGTTATATCTCACTGCTCTCTGAAGTCTGACAGGTCAAAACTAAAGGCCCAGAGCTCTGACTCAAAAGGCAAGAGTGATTTGGTGAAGGACATAGTTTTACATGTAGACACGTAATTTTGTCACCTGGAATTTTTTCTCAGATCAGTTTCAGAAATAAGTGTGAAGAAGAGCTGTTCTGGCCAATCCAGTTTATTTGTTTCCTGTGGCAGGTTATCACCATATTCTCTGCCTCTAACTATTATGAAGAGGGCAGTAACCGGGGCGCTTACATCAAGCTGAATCCCGAGCTGACCCCTCGGTTTGTGCAGTACCAGGTCAGCAAGTTCACGCGCAGGCAGAATCTCCAGGAGAGGTAAAGCTGAGCATTGCATGCAGTCAGCAGGGACTCACCCCACATGTGACTGTACCTGCAAATCTAGACCTTGACTGAATAACTCAATAGGCATCCACTTTCATTGATTCTCACTGGTTTTCTATTTTACAAGTTAAAAATTAATACAGTAGACAAAACATGTTCCAAGTGCTTAACTCGGTTTCCTGAGAAACTCCCAAAGGTAATTAGGTGAGGTAAGCAGCTAGAACAGACTATTATCAGGGACTCATAAACGGCCTGCACCTGTCTGCTTTAAGGCTGCAGTGTTAATCTGGACAAATCCTGTTATGAATTGAGTCTCAAAGTTTATCATGACAGCTTTGCCATGCCTACTAGGGTGGTCAGATTACTAAAGAAAAGCAGCTTAGATTTACCTGCATAAACTCAGTTATCTCATAAACTCAGATTATTCTCATGGAGCATTGTTGGTTTTGTTTGGTTTGGTGTTTTTACCCCCTGAATGTTGTCTTACACCTTTTAGTGCATTTTGGGTCATCCTACTTAAACATGCTAGACCCTAAACATACTACTTGTTAAAGGATATAAGAATTTTATAATGAGTGTTGAAAAGCATAAAATGCTAGAGGATTTTAATCCTTTAACAATCTGCTGATTTTTTTTTCCTCCTAGGGTAGGTACAATTGAATCATCTGCCTTAAAGTCCTTACGAGAGAAGATTTATGCTCACAGGTCTGAACTCACCAGTGCTTTTGCACAATACGATGTAAATGGCACAGGTACTACTTCCTCTCTGTCCAGTGTCACCATGGGGAAAACAGTTTCCATGTGTGTGGGGGGCAGAGGGGAAAAATACCTATGGAGATGAGTCCTGCCTCCCTGCCAAGTGTCAGGCTGAGGGCAGCAGAGGCTGATTGACCTTGTTTTTCATGACCCCAGAGGAGGACAGGCCTTGGGAAAGGCTTAGCCCCAAACAATTGAGGGGATGAAGCTTGAAGTAGGAAAAAGAAAACTGAAAGACATGGGCAAATAAAGAAATTATGTTTGCTGTTGGATAGAGAATTTGAGCAGGCAAATCCACTTCCAGAAGCTCAAAGGTCACCACCACCTTCATGTAGGAGCTCCCTAAGGATGTGTCAGACAGGGAAGAGGGGTCTCGAGGGGGGGGAATGGGTCTCCTTCTGAGTCTGGGAGGTACCTGAGGAAGGTTGCCTGCCTATGCCTCTAGTAGACACACTCACCCCTCAGCTGAAGGAAAGTCACTGCTAAGTTAATAGATGAATGTTTATGTAAAAACAAGAAGTTGATTTCTGCCACAAATACAACTTTTCCTTGTGATGGCTTCTCACTTGACTGTGTCCTTACAAGGGCACTCGATAACGTGATGTTGTTTCTTTGGCCACTGAACAGCTGTTTCACATATTTCTGTCTGGCTGAGTTTCCAGCCACATGTCACTCTAATTGCAGCTCAGCTGAAACCTGAAGCGGCATAAAACTCTTCATGGCATAATCTGGCTTTCTCAAAAAGTGTTAAAACATGCTGAACATCATAACAGCATCACAACTTTGTGGCTGGAAGGGACCCATGGAACTGCCTAGTCCAATCCTCCTGCTCCTTTTTCATGAGGGCTTTTATCCCAGGCTTCAGAGAAAATCCTTGTGTTTTGTAACCCTTTGTGCTGGTGAGTGATGTGTGCTGTGTCCTGTACTTCTAACCATGACCTGACCCCTTCTGGCAGGCAGGATTTCTGTCAATGACTGGGCTGCAGCGATGGAGTCTGTCCTACAGCTGGAACTGCCCTGGAGGATGCTGCGGTCTCAGTTAGCACAGATGAACCCAGATGGAGAAGTTGACTTCATGTCATGTTTTTATGATTTGAAAATGGATCAACCTGTAAAAGAGGTAAAGAGGAAAACACCTTCTTGCAATTCTTGCAGGAACAACTTTTGGTGCAAATTGAAGCACAAGACAGTGGTTTGGCCCATCAAGTAGACATCTACATCTGAACTAGTTGCTGAGCTTCCTTTTATAGTCACTGGAGGAAAATGAGCACTGCTAGGGTACGAATCATCATTCCCTGCTAAGGTAGATGCCTAAAATAGGTTGGATGAATCACATGCTAGAACTGCTTCTTACTTTCTCTTGGCTCTCGAGGGCGTTTAGATAACGGAGCTGAGGAGATGTGACAAATCCTGCCCAGAGCACTCAACCCTTACTCTTTGAAATGAGCTTTTCAAACAAGCTCCAGAGGCAGTTAAGGTCCCTGTGGGAGGAAATCACTTTTAGATGACTTTTAGATGGACTTTTAGATGTTTATAATGGTATCTTAGGTCACTTCTACAGAGCCCAGTTGTTACCAAATGGCTGCACAGTGCTTTGGTATGGAGGTATCACCATAACTTTCCTAAACAGCAGGATCCATTCACATCTGTACAGTGAGTGCTTTGTATGAGTGCATGGTCTACGCCATCTTCCCTAGATTATCCAAGATTATTTCCACAAATAATTACTTAAGGTAGGAGGTGTGAAGGGCTCCTTTCCCCCTTGTCCTGCTATCTGAAAGTGATGGGTTTTATCTGATTATTCCTTAGGGCAAGACACAGAAGTGTCATTCCAGAGAATTCAAGCATAAAGATTTGTTTTTAACATTTGACAAGTTAAACTGGGAAATTGGATAGTAGATATTCTGTTGGTTAAATTAACTCAAACCAAAGTCTGAGTAGCTTCTTGTATGTGATTTCAAAACCAGGCTCAGCCAGCTTTGGCAGAAACATTGTGCAGATACAGAAAGGATCTGGAGATCATCTTTAACATCATTGACAAAGATCACTCAGGTAAGTCCAAGTAACTTCACTGTGTCAGCTCTAGGGAGCCTATACCAGTTATCTTTTCCCCACTGTGTTTCCTCCTTAAGCCTTCTAAATATAGAGGAACCAGAGGCGATGTAATTTCTCCAGTTTAGTGGAAACTATTTTAAGCAGTCAGGCTGCAACCATATAAGGGACAGTGCACAGAGCTTAACAAGAAAAGATTCTCACACACCCCAGCTCCAGTATTGGCTTCACTCTTTTGGGGTTTTTTTTCTCCTTTTAACTCTTGTCTTACTCTTTACTGCTTTCTCAATTCCACTGTCAAAAGCATTCAATCATTACCTAAAGTAAAAATGTGCTTCAATCATGAAAGCACTAACCCCATGGTAGGCAGGTAGCTTTGTTGCAATGACAAAGTGTGCATGTGCGTGTTTATGCAGGAAGGGGAAACAACATTGCAAAAAGCAATCTATTGTCTGTCTCCTTTAGGTTTGATTTCTCTTGAGGAATTCAGCCAGACATGGAGACTCTTTACTTCTCACCTGGGCATTGATGTAGAGGATGACTCCATTGACAAGTTAGTCCTCAGCATAGACTACAACAAAGATGGCCACATTGACTTCAATGAATTTTTAGAGGCCTTTCATGTTGTTCACAGACTCGAGAAAAAGGCAACCTCATGAAAAGGCAGAACTTCTTGTGGGTTGTCTTGGAAGCTCAGCTTGCTGTCATTAGTCATAAAAGGACTGCTCGATAGGGTCACTGTGCAAGCCTTTATTTAGCCCTTCCTGAATGATCTGTACCTGCTAATAATGGGACAGAGGAGATGAAAACCCACACTTACAGTATTACAGTGTCATTGCCACACATGCCAGGACCTTACAATTCACCCCCTCCTCTTGGTGGCATCTCCCCCACCAACCTGATCATGCCTACAGCTGTGTAGGAAGAGACTTTGGTACGTGGCTGTCAGCAGTCCTAAGTGACAGCTGAGGTAACCACAAGGAATGTATCAGATCCACCCTGATGGAACAGGCACAAGAGAGGCTGGCTGTGGGGTGTCCATTGCAGGAGAGGAAAACAGGGAAGAAGCATCTGGTTAAAATGGGTAGTCCTGCATTTAATCTTGCTCTTTGCATGACGCAGAGGAATTAAATCATTCATACGTCAATCTCTTATCCTTCCAAAAGTTTACAGGCACAGCTTAGAGGACCTTGGTTGAAAGGTGTTTACACTTGCACTAGATTTCCTTTTGTCTCTGGTTACTTTTCCCCACATTTGTTGGGATTTGGAGCTATGAAACTATCATAACTGTTTCTGAGATGGAGCCAGGCTCTTCACAATGGTGCCCAAGAATAGGACAAGAGGCAATGGGCAGAAACTGATGCACAGGAAGTCTCACCTGAAAATGAGGAAGAACTTTTTTCCTGTGCAGTGACAGCACTGGAACAAATTGCCCAGAGAGGGTGTAGTCTCCCTCACTGGAGATATTCAAGAACCATCTGGATGTAGTCCTGTGCTATGTGTTATGGGATGACCCTGTCAGAGGATGGACCAGATGATTGATTGTGGTCTCTTCTGACATGACCCATTCTGGGACTTGGTGATTCCGTGATGACCCGTCACCTTAATGAAGGCTAAATCCACAGCATGTTAATGCACCACATGACAGATCACAAAAATAAAGCTTTAGCTTTCTGAGCAATGCCTTTGTGGGGTGTCTCTTTGCCTGTGTTTTGGTACCCTGCCCTGATCACCATAGAGCAGTCTTCCTGAAAATGAACTGGGTTTCTTAAAAACAGAGATGAGTAAGAACACAAGAGTAAACATATTTTGATACTATCAAATGTAAATATTCTTGCATATAGTTAAATTCTTTACCAAGAAAAGGAAACTGAGAAATTCTGAAATTGACTTTTTGGAAGGCAGCAAGATGGAAGACTCACATTCCTGTCTCCCTGACTGCAAGTCAGTATTCCCATTCCTGCCAGTACCACCCTGTCAATTCCCAAGGGGGAGAAGTGAGGAGATCTGGACCTAATTCTCTTGCATCTTAGAGCCTGAAAGCAACATCAGGTCAGGAGCTTTTTGGTAACTGTATTACCTCATTCAGCCTCAGTAAATCCAATGCACATAAAGTGCTTTCTGGGTAGGAAAAAGTTCCAACCTACTCCCTCTTTAAATTTTAATAGCTAAAGATGAGCTAAGTAAAGCAGCTTGGTTTCATTTAATAGAAGTGTTGAAAGTACAAAAAAAAGCATCCTTCCAAGTTTATCGTCCCAGAATGTTAACAGCAGCCCAAGCTTAAGGCACTGTTGTCTCTCTTAAATCTCATTTTCTAATATTAAATACAGAACACTTTTCCAGAAATATTTTGTAACTTGACAGATGAATGAATAAACATGCACACGCTTATTTCTACTGCCTGGGGGGTGGGGTAGAAAGAAAAATCTTTAATAGTACAAACAATATTTACAGTAATACTTTAATGGCATTGGTAATACATAATGTGTATTTTTAGATGCAGTTATTCTGATCTATGCACTGTGATGATCAAGCCCACCTTATTCCAGTGGAGTGACAAAAAGGCTCCACTTAAAATGGCCAAACACCACTGGGATCTTGCTTCCCACTGTTGGCTTCCATGTGGTGGGTGTGAAGTGACAAGGTGGAACTGGACACTGCAGCTCTGGAGTCCCCCTCTGCCACCTGCCCCAGTAAAGAGGACAAAGCCAGCTGTACAATGAGACACAGGAGCTCTGATGGATGGCTGGCAGCCTCCAGTGTGGATGTCCCCAGTAAGGACACATCCCTGAACCTGGCATGAAGGGGACTGGCCTTGAGGGATCGCTTCCTGAGAGGGGATGCCAAGGTACAGACGCAGCACAACTTCACACAGCAGGCAGTGAGAGCCTTTGGGGATGCAGGACTGAGGTGTGAGAGGAGCTGAATCACTGAGCCAAAGAAGAAAGCACTGTCCTGTCAGCTGCTGGTGGCACAAAAAGCCCCCTGACAGAAGGAGGCTGCCAGGGGGAGTAACTGTGAAACATCAAATGCTGGGAATAAATGCCACTTGAGACTGAAATGGGAGTGGGAAAAGGCCCTGCTGCTTGTACTTAAATCCAAACAGTTGGAGCTGAAGCTCTTCTATAACCTCCATCCTCCATCCCTTTTTTAAAGTCATGATTCTATGCAGCAACTATTTAATATCCCAGATGTCAGTGGTCCTTTAAGCAGCACCTGAATCAGCCTGCAAGCTCTCACCCTACAGATACAGATGCACCACTGGTAGCATCTCTCTCCTGCTTTCTGGGCAATTCTGCTCCTACTTGCCAACCACTCCAAAAAGTGCCCAAGACTGGACCTGGACTGATTCAAGCTCCTGCTTCACTCAAGGCCCTGGCTAGTACCCGAGGGGTGACACATTCCTGCAGTGTCCCATGTCCAAGTGGACTGGGCCAGCTGTTTCACTACCCCACAGAAAGTGGCTGCCCCTTTGCAGGGCAGCAAAGGACTGTGTGGCTCACCTGCACCTTACAGGAACAAGCAGGACTCTTTCCCTGAGAAAGAAAACTACAATTAGCAGCAGAAGCCACACAAACTTGGTACTCTACCCATTCAGTTTTCACAGTTACCTGTGGGACCAGCAGCTGAGGGAGATCAGTGGTGCTTTTGGGCTGTTTGACAAACCTGTGTCCCCGTCGGCAGCAGGGAGAAGGCAGCAGCGTGAGCAGGGGGAACACTGCCCTGGGGGAGCAGGGTTGGGGCCAGCATGTGGTATGAGCTCTGAGAACAACACAGATCCTTATTCTGCCAGTTCCTCCCCCAGCCCCTTGCCTTCCCCCAGCACTGCTGAGGTGCTCCTGACCCCACAGCTGCAAACTGCTTGGGGCAGCAGGCCCATCAGGCTGGCATGAGCAGCCCTCAGGTGAGTCTATTTTAATTCACTAATGCCCTTGTTTCTGAGGCACATGATGGGTCTGTTCACCTTTGCTTTCCATAAATGATTTTCTAGGGACTGGGAGCTGGCAGTGTCATCTTCTGCTGGCCCCCAGAGAGGCTGCAGTGCCAAGGAGAGCCTCTGCCAATCAGCTCAGCCCTGCACAAACTGCAAAGTTGTCCTGTATTTTATCTGGGAGCACACCCTGGCCACTTCCAGAGCCAACTCTGCTTTGCAGAAGCCTCACTCAACAAAGCAGGGGGTCTGTGGAAAACCTTATTTGCAAAATTGGGTTTGCACTGCAAGGCAACTGTCCAGTTGCAATGGTTCTTTGCTCTGAGCAGTAACACAGCAGCAAGGTACAGCTGTCCCTGACCCTGCAAATAATGTTTGCCTTCCACTGGCCTTGTGTTTGAGTACTACCCTTCACCACCAGATACCTAAACTCTTCAAACTACCACATAAATATTTTCCAATTCCCTGCATTCCATGTGGCATTCATTGTGACATCCTGAATATACCATAACCTAGGTCATACTGTGAATTTGATATTAAAGATACCAATGACACTCCCATTTAAAAACAAAGAAGTGTTAAGGGGTGTCCAGGTATGTTAGGCCACACATTTCATTGCTTTAAACTTCAATGCAGGTGCTGCATGGAAAACCAACATCAGCCTTCTTGGTTCTGAAAACAAATTCATTCAGAGTAGGTTAAAAAAAAATATATTAGAAGTCTGTGCAAAAAGTCATCTTGCATCTCTCTCAATCTAGGATTCAAGAAGAAAAGCAAAAATAACTGCTACTACATTTTGTATGATACCGGGTAGAATAAAAAACCATCACCTTGCTCTTGTGCTTATGCTCTGCACTGTCACATCTGCTTAAACTAGACAAAGGATTTTACTTCCTTTTACTGGGAAACAAGCCAAGTGAGCTCTCACAATACATATGAAAAGTTAAAAAACCCAAACCAAACAATAACAAAGGCAAACCCTTACAAAACAGGCACCACACCAATAAAATAACTTCCACACCCAAGTGCTAATTGTACCTGAACTGTCACTTTATACTGGCCCCTGCACAGACCCACGGTTCCCATGGTGGTTAACACAGAGCTCTTGGTCCTCTGGACTACCAAACTCCTCTGGTCTCTGAAAAAACATTAAATCACCTCACACTAAGGCCTCCCACACCTACACTCTTCTCTTGAGCCAGTTCCCAGATGTTGCTACAGCAGCAGTGACTGTGTAGAGGGACAGCAGGCAGGGTGCCATGGCCTCTGGAGCTCAGACCTGGGACCATGAGGGCTGGCAAGTGAGACAGGACATTACTTCAACTGGAAACAAAAACCTCACTCTCAAAAGCACCACACACCATTGTTACAAAAAACCAAAGAAAAACACCCCCAAAAAACCAACAAAAAACCATGAAACCCAAAAATCCTATACAAATGGCATAGTTATGTTTTGGAAGAGTGGAGGGAGGCTCACAGAAACAGCTTATCAGGCTTATATATAGTTCAGAAAGCACTTATTTTTACAGGCCTGTCTGCTCTCTTCCCCTCTCTCTGGGAAGCCAGAATTGCTCTGATCCTTTCTGCTCACATGGCAGCGGTGCTACTCAGGGAGCCTGTATGTGGCCAGGGATGCTGAAGCTAATGCCACTTTCCTAAGCTGTTAGCCAGATGCTGACACGTGGCTGGTGGCAAAGCCAGCAGCACAGGCACATGGAAAACCACAGCCAGTGCCTAGGTTAAAGCAGGGTTTTCCTCTCCAGAGGCTGCCTATCTCTGTTTTCAGTTTAAATGGCCATGGAGTCATTTCCATGCAGGATGCACCTAGCCCCTGCAGCACCTCAGAGCTTCCAATTGACAGTATTAACCTGGGAACTGTCTGCAGGGAGATTTCCAGGCAGCCCAACCCCTAATTACATGAGACCAGTGTGACTTCAAACTAAAAAGATGAAAAAGAAAAAATGGAAAAGGAAAAAAAAAAAAAAGCAAAGAAAAAAAAAAAAAAGAACCAAAACAAAGAGAAACATCAAAGCCTTCCATAAACTCATGCTACACTGGAAAAGCCACAATTATGCCATTCTTAATTCTGAGGCTGTTTGCAAGGGAAATGATCAGGAGACTTAGAAAGGGTGCTCAAGTGGAAGAGGTTTATCTTGCTCCATTCAGAGGAAAGGATTACAGGCATAAAACTGTCTGTCACACTGGAGAAGCTGGAGTCTTGAGATTTTGTCTCCAAAGTCTTGGGGATGCAGGGAAGGAAGCTATTCAGATTAAAGACAGATGCAGCTTCCTGACAGAGACTATCCTCTCAAATTAGTGGATACTGTGGGATGCTTGTCCCTACTGGCATTAGCCCTGCACTGACTAGGTGCAAATGAGAAGAGATTCAGGAAAAAAGTGTATTAAAAATATCACGTTATTTCAAGTTATTCTTACTCCTCTAATTTACATTTCCCTGGATGTTTCACACTGTGCATTAGTGATTCACAATGATGTACATTTACACACAGCAGGAGAAAAATTAATGAATTCCATCATTTCCCTTATTTGTGAGACTTTGTGCCTGAGATGGAACTCCCTGATTTTATTATGCCTTTTGATCACCACAGAGTAATCTGTTTTCCCCTTGGCAGAACTGTATGATTCTTGCTAATTTAATACGAATTACATTTATGCACTTTGGGCAGAATAAGCCTCATTATTTGTTATTTCTTGCACACTCTCCTAAAACCAGGCCAAATTCCAGCTCCCTGTCCCCAGCAGTAGGTGTGCACGGAGCAACCTCAGCAGTGCCAAGTGTTGAAGGAGTGCATGGCACACACACAGGCAGCAACCAGCCAAGAGGTTTGTGAGGGAACTGGGGAGGAAGAGCCTCTGAGCCTTCCCTCCCGTGTGAGGCATCACTTACTGCATTGCACAGCCTGTGCTGGGCAGGAAATCGTGTAAATAAATAATTATGGCTTTTGTTAGGTAAGTCATGGTGCCATAGGCTCCGCTGGGAGCACTGTCATAAAAGAAGTGGCAAATTCCTGTGGCTGTGTCTTTCTCCAAGATACTACCAGTAGCTCCAAATGATTTCTGTAAAAACACAAGCAAAGAAGTAGAGCAAGTTAGTCATGCATGCTTATTTATTGGGAAAAAATTCCACCACATTATGATTTTTTATTTGTGCTGAGTACTGAAAGCAATTCTCTTTCCCCTCATGAAAACCTTGATCAGGATTACTATAGGGCCCACAGGACTTAAGTTAGATCAGTGCAAGTAAATGAAGAACATATAACTTCATGGATCTTTGTCCTTTGGGGAGAATAGGTGGAATTACTTAAATATTGGTAATAGTAATGCCTTGATAAAGCAGGACTTGACTTCAGTCTACCCTTGTATTTCAGAGCTTGGTAGCCACTACAATTTTATTCCCTTTAAATCTCCCACGATTCTTACATTAGTTTTCCCAAATATATTTCCAGAAGATGTTTAAGCGATTTGGTCTGTCTTCGTAGGAGAAAGAGAGAGGACAAAAAGAAGTTCAGCACACACATTAAAAAAGAGTAGAGGGTAATTTTGAAAAGGAGGAGGCTTCCCCCCCGCTGCCCTTTGAGCTCACCAGCTCCTGCAGAAACAGGTCATTGGCCATGTGCACGATCCTGTCCACGTGGATGATGCCCCCGATGCTGTTCACCTCGATGTCCGAGAGGAACGTCAGGACGAGAATCGCTTCCACCAGGAGCTGCCTGTACTCGGGCTGGGGGACGTGGTTCAGCACCGACTCCACGTGCACCGCAAACTTGATTTCGCACGGGGTCATCTGGCAAGTTTGAGTGGAAATGGAAAGACAAACTGACAAATCCAAAAGACTAGCTCCTCACCTCCTGCAAGCACTGAAACATATGCTCCTCTCCGCACGTGGGGGCAGACTGACTGAAGCGAACAAAATGTTTGTGCAGCTTTAGCACTTACAGAAAGTTTTTGTGTTGCTAGACCTGATTCTGCAAACAGTTACACAATGTCCAGGAGCCTGCTCCAGCCCTGCAAGCCATCACACACACATCTCACTGGCACACAGTGCTGCTGATGCTTGGCTGGCACGTTAACTCTTTGCTCCTCAGGCTGTGGTCTCGCACGCTCTGCCTTGTACATCTCTTTCTGCATTGCAGGTGAGTTAAAAAGCTAAACTCACTGCTGAGTTTTAAAAACAACCACCTGCTTAGAGGGTGATTTTTAAATAATCCTTGAGCTTTGCCATGCAGAAATATCATTATTCTGTTTGCAGAGCAGCTTAATTTGCACTGGCCTAAGTCTGTGGATGTTATGCCGCCTTAGGAAGTTTGTGCTTATGTTATTCAATTGCTTTAAACAGCTAAATTAGATACTGTCCAGGTCTGACAGGCTAAAAATAGAAGTCTCTTTATCTACACAACAGGGATAAATAATGATCTCCTTTCTGAAAAAAAAAACCACCACAAACCCTAACATTTACATCTGGCAGAAAACTGCAGCTCCTCTCTTCAGCTGTTAACAGTTCCTCAGAAAAAAAGGAAGCCAGAGACAAATCTGAGGAAAACAGTCAGGAAAAGAGTCTTGGGCACAAAAGCACCACTCTTCCACTGATGGATTACTGTTCACAAGAGTTTGTTTTATAGATGTGAATTCAAAATTTGCCAGAGCACCTAAAGACAGAATCCAGCTAAGAAAAAAATGCAAGAAAATATTATGGATTTAAAGAGCCAAAGCTTTGGTTAGAAACAATCATCCTTAACTGGTATTTACTTTTGAGACTGTGAAGCCAAAATACATTGCCTGCTGTTGCAGCATATTAAAAAAAATAAGTGGCAAGCAACATGTGTGCTTTATTCCAGTAAGTCTGCGCTGTCTCACCTTCCCCCCAAAGGGCTGCTGTCAGTGCCCTCTCTGGAGCCTCCCAGTGGGCACAGGGGGACAGTGAGGATGCAGAAGGCAGGCTCAGAAAAAGGGAAAACCTGTCACAAGCCTCCTCCCAGGCCTGCCTGGCATGAATTCACCTGCACAGACCCAGGAAAGCTGGCAGAGGTTCTGGGGAAAGGTCCAGATGTTCTAAAAGTAAAACCAAGGATCTTTAACAGAGGCCCTGCTGCATGTTACACTGTCAAACCAAACATTCAGACATGTGGCCAGAAAATCATGGGCATTTTACTGTACCTCTCTGGTGGTTGAAGAAGGAAGGACATAACCATCAATGGACAGACCATGGCACTGAAACATTTCAAGAGTGAAAATTACAGTTCTTGCAAGTCAATCTGAGGGTTCTCTGCTCTAAGCCAATATGTAACAACTTTCAGTTACGAAAAAAAAAAAAAAAAAAAAAAAGCTAAAAAAACCCCCCAAATGACAGAGAAAGCCCTGCTCAAAAATATTATTTTATCCTTCCTGGAGAAGTTATTATGCAACTGGCAAAGATTAGAAATAGCCTGACATGACACACCAGAGCATGCTGTGCTCCAGCCCAGCTAACAAAGCAGAGCACTTCAGGAGCTGCTACAGCAAAGGCACACAAAGGAGGTAAACAAATCGATGGGAGCATTCTTCTAGAAGGGATTTGCAAATAAAAGATAACACAAAAGCAAGACAACAGACCACAAAAGCAAAAATTGTTTTTTCATTTTTGCTAGAACAACACTTAGTTATGCATTTCAGAGCCAGGGCACCACAACTCAGGATGTCAACCACTGGGGGAGAGAAATAACAAGTGGTATGAGGAAAACAGTGACAAAACCTAACTGGTGAAAAGGCAGGCTAAGGAGGGACACATCTGGGTATGTGAGGTATAGAATAGAAACACACCAAGAAGTGGAGACAGATTTTATGAATAGTTCAAAGAGATTTTAAGAATGCAATTTTGAAGGCAAGCACAATTCATTTTAACAGCCAGAAAAAATATACAATTACTCCCAGCTATTACATTAGGTCAGAAGTGATCCTCACTCTACTGGAAGATCCTATTAGTAAATAGCCAAGAGGTCATATATGATTTGTCTTGGCTGACATCAACGCTAACAGCTTCAGTGTAAGGAATTTTAGAAGGACAAACCAGCCTAAATTGGTGATGCACTCTTTTCCCAACTAAGCAAGCATGAACAGCTCAGTGCTGCAAAGTGCCAGATGCTGGCCTGCATCCAGCAACGCAGAACAATAATCACTTTGAAATGAGTTAGAATTTGTAATTCCCATCTCCTTCTTCCTGGAGAGTTCCCCCTTTTTTTTTAAATTTTATTTTTAAATTTTACATTGCTATGCCCCTGATACGCAAGGTGCTGGCAAGACTTACTTTTCACTTAAAACCAAACTAACAAAAAAAAAGGTTAAGAATGCCATATAGCTCAGAGACAGCAAGAGGTCTCAAAACATTCTGGAAGAGTTAGAGCAGTTTCCTACTTCATTTCTCACAGCTTTTCTGACCCAGAACACAAAACTGCATTGCACTGCAGTGCCCTTAGGTGCACTGACAATGTGCATTAGGCCAGGGGATGCACAACAGCCAGTGGTGGAACAGAATCATTCAGCCAAAATTCAGCATTGTTGGTTTCAGAGAAAAACACATTTTCAAAGAAACACATGAACTTATGTTACTGGAGCCCCTTTATGTTCAAAAGACACCCTTGTACCAGGGACTCTGGTTTCCACCTGTTGACGAAGTTCCACTCCTGGCAAGATGCCACCCCTGGACTACCACCTCCCCGAGTTACAGCCTGCTTGCTTCCTCCACAGCAGTCAGCCTACCTTCTGAAGGATCTTCCACACTTTCTCATAAAATCCCACAGGAACTCTGTTAATAGCACCATCGAGCCTCCTTCTGCGCAGCCACTGCCCTTTCCTGTCACCCCAGCTCATGTCTCCGCTGGAGCCCGTCGGAGAAGTACTGGTGGGAGATGATGGAGTACTGCCCCTCTGCAAGGACATTAAAGCTTTGGTTAGTTGCTTTCTACCACCCCAAGTGCCACTCCAGAGCAATACATTTCTGTTTTAATGCTACCTCAGAACCAGGGAAAAAATACAGGCCTTGGTGTCATACAGGATGATGGGGTAGGCTTGATCCTTCATCCCCATCTCTCCCCTTTGCAATGAGCTTCATTTCTCAAGTACTTCCATCATTTCTCAACAAAACAGGCAAGCACTTCCACGTGGCATAACCCAGTGAACCTCACTGCTTGCTTTAATGCTACACCTGACTATTTTAACAAGCACAAGTGCTTCCAGGGCAGCCTCACTGGTGTGCAGGGTGGGGGGATCTGCAGATAGGTCTGATTCACTTGGACATGGGGCTCAGTGTTGTAAAAGTATCAAAGGGTTCATAAGTCTAACAAGAGAGGCCCTTATGCAAAAGCTCCATTAAATTAAGTACATTAAAAATTGACTTAATGAAGTCATGAAATCATCATGCCTGCCTCTCTGTACACACACAGAGTCTGCCCATTCCTTGCACGCCCAGAGACTCTGCTTTTCTGTGTTCTCCTTTCTTTTTGATACCTGTTGCTTTCAGCCCAGGAAGGACTTCACTGAAAGTGCCATCTTAAATCCCCTTATCTCCAAGTAAGAAGCCACCTGAGCAGTGTAATGGGGAAGGAGGAAAATTACTGCAAACTGCATGTTTGGAAAGTGCAGGCTCATAGACTCTACATAGCCAAGATCTGCAAAAATCCCCAGCAAACAGACCATTTCCACTGCTACTAGTGCCCATGAGGCACATGTGGTGTTACTTTGATGTTCCAATGCCTGCTGTTCCCTTCTACTGCAAACTGACCATGACAGACACATTCCTGCTCTGTAGTTGTGTTTTTTGGGCATTTGGGAGGTATGCCACTGACAGTAAGTCTGAAGATGCAGACAGTGAGAGCTTAAGAGCTACAGTTCTCTGCCTTGAAAGAAGATGACTTCTTGAAGATTTACCCATGCGACCCCTATCTCATCAACCCAAAGCTATTCTGGATTCCTCAGTGTCCAGAGGCTGTCCACATTTATCAACATTACATTACTTTTACATGCTGAAGAGACCTGTAACAGTCTCCTACCAAGTAGCTAAATCTGCTACAGTACTTTATCTGCTACAACTGCTTAAGCTGAAGAACTAAGTGGATCTAAATGCAAGACTCAACTTCTATTAGGACATTACTAAGGAGCATTGGTTCCCAATGGAGACAAGGCAAAGAGGTAGAGTTTGAAAACAAGGTTTTAGGCAGGAGAAGACAGAGGAGGTGTCTAGAGCCAAGACCCTTGCACACAAACACACACAGGATGAAGAGCAGGTGCAGAGCTATGGATGGTGTTTTACCGTGGAAGCAAACATGCTGCTGGACATGGAGTGCCCTTCATGAAAGAACTAGGAAACAAAACCAGACACCAACGTCAGACAGCCAGGAGAAAAGAACACAGACAAGGTTAGGTAACACAGTGGTGCAAAGACAAGAAATATGGAATAACCTCAGGTACCCAGGGAAAAACTGCAGCAACCCTGGCCTCTTGCAGTGTTGCACTTCAGCTGATACCAGGGTAGCTGCTGCTGACTCCCAGGGTCACCATGAGGCAGAGCCCACCATGCCAGGAGCCTGCTTGGCAGCCCATGCCATCCATGGAGCTCCCAGCATGGCCAGCACAAACCACCAGTTTAAGGTACAAGCAAAAGCTTCCCTGTGACTCGAGGCCGAGGTAAAAACTGAGCTCCCTGCTTCCATTCCCCATTTGTTGCAATGCCACCAGCTTCTCTTTGCATGAGAAGGTCACCTTGCTGGAGAGACAGCAGGCTGCCAACTGGATTGGCAGCACTAAACAAAAAGCTGCAAGGCAAATTTTTTGCTGAAATGTGGATGCAGCACCTCAGACTTCAAGTACTTTTCTCTAACTGCCCACTCCAAACCAGCCCTCATATTCAGTGTTAATGGCTCTGACTCAAGAAAGAGCAGCCACAAAAGAGGGAGCTGCAGTTGTTCAGCACTCCAGAGATGTTAGTACAAGGACTGGAAATATTCCCTGTAACAACAAAGTGTATCCTACACCACCCCATCCAACCCCCTGCCAAAATGACATTACATTAGCTGCTAGTCAACATTAGCTGCTAGTCAGTTATTCAGAGAATGCAGCGACATGTGGAAGGAAGCAGCAGGAAAGGCAAAAGTGGGGGGTGAGGGGGTACAAAAATAAACTCAGCCAACTCCTCTGTGCAAAACACCAAGTTTCCCTGGAATGTGAAAGCAACAAAGAAACTATGTTTCTAATGTCAAGAGGTCCAAGTATTCCAGCTCAGGCCCACCTCTGCATTTCAAACAAAATAATGCTGCCATCTAGTGCCTTGTCCCTGCTGCCATCTAGTGCCCTGTCCCTCCTCCGTTCTGGAAAGGCCCTGAATCCAGGCACCCCTGTTTCACTGGAAGCCCTGCTCAGCCTGACCTCCCAGGCCACCCCAGGGCCAGTGCAGCACAGGTGGCAGCACTTTCACAGCCTCCCCCTCATACACAAGGGTGCCCGGCAGTGGCACAGCTCAAACACAGCAACCAGGTCTCACAAGAGACACCACGTGTCCCTCAGGGTCTCTGCTTCCCTGCCTTATCATGTCACATGAAGAATCATTAACTGATCTTTACTGCCACTGGCAAAATGCTTCAGGTTAAGACCACGTAAAAATGTCACTCCTTTCTGAAGGCTTATTCAATCTGTTTCTTCAATCAAAGGAAAACATCAAATGTTTCCTTACGTTTCCTTACTGCTCAAAGCCCCATCCAATCTGACCTTATACATTTTCCGAGACAGGGCATCCACAACTTCACTGTTCCACTGCCCTTTCATCATAAAAAAGTCTCCTTGCATCATAAAAACATCTCCTTGTTTAGTCACCTAAACCCACCCTTTCAGTTTAAAACTGTTGCCCTTTATCCTGTCTCTACAGGCCTTGACAAAAAACATCTCTTCATCTTTCCTTTAAGCCTCCTTTATATATTGAAAGGCTACAAAGAGGTCTTTTGAAGCCTTCTCTATCTAGTTGGAACAACCCACGAGGAAAAACAGAACCATTCTTACAAATATATTTTATTTGATCACTACCTTCCTATTTATTTAAAGCAAAAGAAAATTACTAATAGAGACACAAAATAGAGAAATCAAACCACTCATAACAAAACCATCAGTCACATTCATTCCGAGTATTTTGGCTGTGTTTTCTGTGATCTCTCCATATACTCAGTTGAAATTAAAGTATTGAACTTGAATACATATCTAGCAATAATCGTCCACCATTCCTGAAGAAACAGAACTGGAAGAAAACAAAACAAGATTCCTTTTTCACATGTATCTTTTCCAAAAGGCATGTGGTCCATTTTTGCAACTTGGTCCAAGTACAAGAAGGAACACCGCAGAAAAGCTTCTCTTGTACATCTGACTTTTCCTTAGCTAAACAGGACAGAAGAGTTGTTTTTACAGTGCACACCATGAATACCTTACAATTTGTTCAAGTTCTTCTACATTCAGTATGTGAAACATACAGAACAAAAGAGGATGAACATTTTTGGAGAAAACATCCCTTAACTGCCTTCTATTTAGTGATCACAATCAAAGCAACCTTGGAAATTTCTGGTTTTTAGCAAGAATAAAGCCTAACATAACACAGTTCCAGAACAGCTGTTCTTTCTGATAAGCACTGACAGAAAACACTCACCTGTTTCATCTCACTCTTCAATTTAGTAATACCACTTCTTTCTGTTTTGGTTGCTCCAGAATGCCCCATTTCATGAATAGAAATTGCAGGGCTGGATGAAGAAGAATCTACAGGTCGCACTAAAGAAGCAAATGGAAATTTTTAACACTCTAAGGGTAGAAAAATGGATGAAATTTTATCTAAGAAGTTAAACACAAATCATTTCAGAAATGTGCAATGCTTTTGGTGACAGCATCCTTTCACAGAATCACATCAAGTATTCAAACCTGATTGTATCAAGTAAGGGGCCTAAATCCATTCTTGGATATCAGGAACTGATTTTCCAAGACAATGAGCAATTGTAAATTTAGTCAGAATTGCAATGAGTCCAGGAGACAGCTGATGTGCCAGTCAGGAGGAATATGTGGGCATCAAAGACATGCTTCTTGAAGGCAGGTTTGATACGACCTTTGAATGGCTTTTGTTTAAGTTCCATAAAATTTCATTTTGGAATTTTGCCTTTGTATTACTGAAAACTTGGTACAATCTTATTTCAGTGGAGGATAGCTTCCATCATATGTGTTTTGTTTATTTCACAGCAGACATACACATGTACTGGTCACCCATAATTAATACATTACCTATACCTTAATTTTACATGCAGAAAGAATAGATCCCCACTTATAAGACAATCTAACTTAAGATATAAAAGTTAATAACTTACAGCTTCTTTCCACTCCAAACTCCTTCCCACTGAGAATATGATGTAGGAGACTTTTCATATCAAAGGGGCTTAGATTCATCAAGCTCTCTGAAGCTTCTTCACCTAATTAAACAAAATAAAACAAAACAAAATGACAAATGTCTCTGGGAAGACAACAAGCTATAAAACCAGCTAAGAAAACTGAACTAAGTCAAATCACATTTAACTTTTTGGAAAGCCCTTCCTTTAAAAAAATTAATATGCAGTCACATTTTGAAGAAAATACATTTCAGGACTAAACAACGAACACTCCATGGAAACAACACTAATTGTGTTAATCTTTATTACATCATAGCTTATGCAAAATTTCACTGAAGCTCATGATGAGAAAGCAGTTGCTCCCCTATAGAACAAGATCACTTGGAAAGATATTACAGCCATCTCCCAGCAACAGATGACATGAGGATCTAAATTCCAGAGACAGAGTTATTCCGTAAAGAATATCCTCTGACCTTCTTTGAATAACTGGGTGCTGGGGGGAGGGAAATCTTCCATTAAGTCAAAAATAAAGAGTGATTTTCAAGGTTTGTAACTGCACATATGAATTAAGATGTTAATAAAAGCATTTAACACACATAACTGAGAAGATCAACCACGAAGGGTGAAGGAGAAATGATACCCTAAGTACCCTTACAATAAAACTGTTTCCTACCTGAGCATTTCAGACTTCGTGCCAGCTCAGTGGCCATCACCTGGATTATGAGGCCAATGCGGAGCCGGAGCATCTCCACAAAAAGACTGGGCTGTGACCGCACGTACATGGCCAGGTACATAATTATCTCCTGTAAGGACAAACCCACAAAGGCACCCATCAGAGTGGGTCTTCGTGGCTTTGAAGCAAGTCTCAGAGCAAACACTGGCACAGCACTGGGCACAGTCCAGGAAGCCTTTCTGCACAGGCTGCATACCTGTGTCAGGACTGCAATACTGATGTCTTGGCCACTGGCTTCGTAAATGAGATCTGCGAGCTCCTCAGGTGGCAGTGGGCTGCAGGAAGACAAACCACAGGTAGCAGTGACTCAGCACAACCAGCTATTAAATTCTTGAGCAAGCACTGGCATCAAATTACCCAGAAGAAATGCGCCTACAATTCTACCTGGGTGGCTTCAAATGTTTTTGAGGGCAAGGAGTGAGGATTAAAAGAAGATAATAGCAGCAGGATGGTAGCAGGAAGATGAAGGGCAGCCTGTGCCTGAGGCAGAGCTCCAACTTACGTGGTAATGATTTTCTCACGGGGTTCTGGTGGCAGGCCCACTGTAAGTTGTTTGTGGTGTGACAGAAGGTCTGTGCATGCCTATCATAAGGGGACAAAAAGCAAGAGACCTTTCTCTGAGCCAAGTGGAAGTGAATTAATGAATTCCATTTCTTTAGCAATTTTTAAATCTACTTCTATTAATTACCAGACATGAAAATCCAGCAGAAGGCTGTTAAGTAGTTTCCAAAGATCTCCTGAGGTCAACAGGGCTATGAGAGTGTGCCCAGGATGAAAGTGGCCTGTTTCCCTGCTCAGTGAAATCAGCAGCATAATGATTAGATTAGGAACTATAGTGGGGCTGGCAGATCAATAAAGGCTTTCATCCTTTATCATATGATAAACTTTTGTTCTTTATTTAAGACGACCATATTTTTAATCAATGAAAAGTCTGGCAGCATTAGTTAAAAAAATCCTGTGTACTAATATATCTCCTAAAACAAACACCCAGCATACTGCATCACATTCCTGATACATTCTGAAATAGGTACTTTTCCCAGTACCACAGTATTTACTCTTTAATATCGACCTCTTTTAAATGTGAGTGTTTAGTTTACCTGTTTTACTATCCTGAATCAAAAAACATCAGAGCAGTGTTCCTCTGATTTTGAAGAGTCTATTTTCACTCCCTTAACATGGAAGAAAACAGACCATACCTATTCTCCTCCTCCCCAATTCTTTGTCAGTACCTTCTCAATTTAACATACATGGCTTTTTGTGAGCATGTCTTTACTGCTCATCCATGAAATCTTGAGAAGGAAAGAAGCTCTGTGCTTAATGAAGTACCATGCACAGTGACTACCACAAACTGCTCCCCACAGACAGGAGTGTCACTAAAATAAGGCATCCTAGATGTATTGAAAATGGCTAGGAATTACAGAAAGAGCTCCTCAGAAATATGCAGGGGATTACTAGAAAATTATACAAATACTTTTAGAATACTAGAGAGGAAACCGTTTTTGTAATGATCAAAATCATATCTGTACTCTTAAGAGTGGATTTTTTTTGTTACCACTTAATAGTCATGGATATTTAAATGGTTCCAAACATGCATTCACAAGGCAGACTGTCCACCCAAGGGGATGGAAATGGGCAGAACATGTTTTTTTGTCATCACTAGCACTCTGAATAGCAGTACTCTGTAAGTGTTCATACCATCACAACAGCAACAGACAAGTACCAGTGACAACTGCAGCTTTCAAAGCACATAATTAAGCTTCTCCATTTAAAAGAGATTAAATGAAGCCTTCACAACTATTTACAGTGTGACATTCTCAGTCCATGCCAGCATTAGCAGTTTGCAGTACAGACAAAAGATAAAGTAAGACTCTAGATCAGAAAAACAACCATTATTTAATTAAAAATGCTGCACTATGTACGTTGTAAGGTAAAACTAGAAGAAGGTCAAGCACAAACCCCAACAGAAAACTGGTAGTTTTATCTCTGCTCCCAAGGCAGGAAGTTGAACCAGGATTTATATTTCATACCTCAGCCAGGACTTCAACTCTCTTTTTGAGTATGCCAGAAATGTAACGGATTAAGCCCCATTCCTGATTGAGGCCTGCCTTTCTGTAGAGCTCATTGAGGAGGCAGTGAACAGTGACACCATACTGTCCATCCAGCTCTGTGTCCCAGTCAGCACCTCTGCCACAAAACAAACAGGAGGTAATTGTCAGCAGGGAAGACACTGAAGTTTACCACAGCTGGATTTTGACTGCCTTGCTCATGTTGGTGACGTGTGGTCCCATCCCAAATGGGACATCTGTGCCTTCACCACAGATTGATTATATGTGGGCAAAATTCTCCTGATAGCAGGAACTTTCACACTAATTTGAGCACTCACTCAGCTGTGAGCCAGCAACTTGAAAAGGAAGGATGATTGAAGGATTTCCCACTAGACTTTAAATGGAGCACTCACATGGATAGTCTGCTGGAGGACCATGTAGTGTTTTTTCAGAGCAGAATTCAACAATATCTTCACTACTGTTGAAGACTACATCCATTTTTCAGATCCTTCAGGGGAATTTTTTTAGCCTTTCCTCTTTCTTAGCTATTAACTAAACTTCTGTGTTGCTTATACCATTACTGAAAACAGCAAAGGAGATTTCTGTTCCTCTCCTGGTTTTGAAATTCACTGTACTATGGCTTCTCTTTGGTAATGTTTTGAAGTGTCACAGAATGACTTTTCAACTCCTGCTGACAGAGTCCACCAGAGGTCCATCTGCCTGCCCAACAGAGCCTCCCTTGCTGAAATCACTGGTGTGAGATGCAGTTAAACAACAAAACATATTTTTATGGGATTTCCTTTACTCTTTAAGAGAGGAGGCTAAAGATTTTGCTTGGGAAATCAAGAAGATCAAAGAAGAGGTCCTCACAGGACACAGACTAAAATAAACAAAAATGCAGTCTTTGTAGCAGTAGGGAAGACCATCTGTGATTAACACATACTTGTCTTTGCACCAAAAGCTAGCTGCCTAACAGGTTCCAGCAGTATTGTCCTGCACAGGGAAAAAAAACCAAAAAAACAACAACAAAAAAACTCAATAAACACACTTCAGAAGATGATTCCGTTGTTTGCATTTGCATTTTGTTCCCATCAAAACAATTTAAATAGCAGGTGTTTACTAACCCCAGCAGGTGGGTCTAGACTGCTTCCAAGAATGTTTTAAAAAGTACCAAATTTTAGCCAGTTGAGTACTTAAATATGCAAAGGGATTAGAGGAAAAATAGTGAACACTCATTAAAAATGCATTTTGCCTTTATTTCAAAAATGACGAGATGAATTTTCCCTCCACTTTCATTCTTGCGTATGAAAATCACACCAAATCTTTGTGAACTTTAGATGGAGCGCCAGAAATAAAGCAGGGTGCATTCTCATTCATGGAAAAGATTTGTGCATCTATTTTGTGAGCCCTGGAGACTTTATGTATTTGCAGCTGTGTGCCAATCAACTCTAAAATTTGCACAAGTCTTCTTGTGTATGCATATTCCTGTAATCAAAATATGCTTGTTAAAGCACAAAATATTTCCAGTGCCCCCTCAAAACACAATCTGAACAGTGGAAGCCTTTTGCACAAGAATAATCAGATAGCTGTGACCAAACTTAAAAGATGCTGAGGCATACTCAGGCAACTTACTTGAGTATATGCAAGATATATAAGATATCTGCTTGATCATGGAGTGTTGGACATTCCTTTAGCTGATCAACAAGCTTCTTGCAATCCAAATCACCATGAGCATCTTTAGGTAAGTGCAAAACATTTTCACAGTCCTGATAACAAAGATGGATGAAAAATCAAAAGACATGACCTTAAAAAAGGAGCAGATCTATTCACTTCCTGTAACTTCAAACTTCCTATTAAAAAAATCACAACAGACTTGCAACAAAGATCTGCACTTGAAATACAGACACATCACTTAGTTCTTGCCAGGATACTGCAGGCACAGAAAGGAGATTAGTCCCAAGAAACACAACCGCCAGAATGGAACCTTGTAGTTACTTTTTTTTTTGAAAAAACAAAGAAATTGAATTATCTGCATGCCTTTCCTGTCAACTTATGTTACTTGTAAAGAGAAAAGCAGAGAGATACTATCCTTTTTCTTGCTGAAATAATTTAGAGGTTTTTGAGTTCCATCTCTAACCTGTATATAAGTGGTGCTTTATGAATGCAAATATTGCCACTATAAATTTTCCAAGCTTATGAAAGTAAAATGATAACTAATCAGATGATGTAATTCTATGGTGAATTCTTGGATGAAAAGAAGTTTTGTTTAACATGTTGTTCAACAATTTATATAATCCTAAAATATCATTTCCACAAACAGAGTCTTGTGCAGAGCAGAATCCTTCGGGAGGCTGGATACAAACTCCTTTAGCCATTCTCAGCAGCTGGTCACATACACCAAGACAAAACAAGTGCCCAGCACAATCCATTCTTTATGCCTTGAGATGGGATTTGGCTGGTGCCTTAAGGACATTCACACATTCCCTCTTGCCCAGATGTACTATAAGTAGCATTTCTTGGAAAACATCTCTAAAGGCTGTGAACATCCTGTCCTTCCCCTTGTGTTCAGCTAGAACTAAAGATGATGACTTAACTTTTGGCTTTTAAAAATAAAGCAACTATTATGTTCTCTACTGTTTTTGCACATGCAATTAAAAACTTTCCACTTGATAGTGTCTTTTTGACTAAAAACCCTCATCCAGCCAAAAAATTAATTTCCAAAACAAGGGAGTGCCTTGGACAAAATGGCTTGTCTGTGAAGAGAAATGAGACCTGGCATAGGGTCTGGAAGGAAAACACGAGGAAAGGCTACAAGCATTGCATCCTAAAACCAAAAACAGCATAAAAATTCCCACACCTTACCTTTGTCTCAAAGAAATGAGGATTATCAACAAGATTCAGAGATTTTCGGTGTGTGTTCAGAACTTTAGTGGGAAGAGACATAGACATGGCTGGAAAGCAAAGTCACCAGAACAGAAAGAAAAAAAGTTCATTTCAGTAAGATGATAATCAAAAACACCTACATGAAGCAGTTTGACTAGGTAAAAACAACAGGAATACCTCCAAGAGTCAAAATACAGGGGCAGTGCTTCCGAGGTGCTGTGCATGGAACTCTGAGGCAAGCTCATGTTCTGAACCTTATCTCCTTGCAGGTTTGCTCTGACAGTTTCTGAGATCAGCATGTCAAAGGCTCACACCTGATACCTGATACCTCTTGTTTGGCCCATGACTCCAAAATCCTGCAGCCCAGTGACCTGGCATTGCCAAGTCTTTTAAACATTTCAACAGGAAATGAGTGGAGAAAATGGCCTAACTGGTAAGATTTCATAATTAAAATTATAATACTAAATGCTGGTTAATGCTCTCTTAACTTCATATGCTGAATTCAATGGAGGATCAGATGATGTGGCAAATGAATGATGGCAGAAAAGACTAACAGAAAAGCTTGGAAGTTCTTAATTTACACTGAAGTTAAGGGAAGTCTTCCATGGACCAGGAAATCGAATACTATATATCTACACCTGAAACAATGCATATGTTGGAATCTATTTACAAATTCAGCTAAAGTCTTATTTTGATGTATATCCTCCAATCAGACCATCAGGAATGTAGCATAATTAGAAAGATTGTGCTCCCTCTGTACTCCACTTGTTCTTACAAATGCAGGAAGTACATGTGAATATTTATGCTTTTCTTGTATTGAAACATTTCATTTCACAGCAACATTATTAAAATCAAAAAGTACATTTTGTCTGCCTTTATAAAAGCAAAGACAAAACAATTAATTAACTGATTTGGGTTCTAAAATTCTATCCAGCTATGAAGATTACATAATATTAATTTTGATTAAACATTACATTTCATTGCAGGTTTTCTGTGTATACACCATGACATGGGATACAGTGAGAAATGACAGCAACAGCTTCAGTCATTCTTACTTCTTAAGGAGTTTATTATTTTCCCTCTATACAGAAAGAACTGGTGGCACAAGCATGTCAGAAGTTGTAATTTTTAAATACTTGAACTTACCCCTTGTAACAGCCAAACCAAGTTTTTAATTATTATCCCTAAATTAAGAATAGGGAGAAATACCTGGAACTTCCAAGCCCTTTGTCTTGGCCATTATTGACAGTATCTCTTCTGTGGAATGGTTTGCACTGAACACAGGTGGTTGACTCGTTGTCTTTGAAGTTGGAGGCAGGTATGACTTCAGTGCTGTGCTCTGTAGGACATCATTTATATACTGATCCAGCTCATCCTGGCTATCTAGTGTAACATCAATAAATTTTAAGAAAAGGTTTCTTAAAGGTGAAAATTACTATTTGTCATCATCACTTTCTTATTCAGACACGCCACTACATTCTTACTTATTTATAAAGACACTCAAATATGCAATAGTGTAAGAAAGAGATTTTTAAGCCAAATTGGAAACAAAAGAAAAAAAATCATTTTTAACAGTGGAAACAGATTTAGAAGCTAGCTTTGCCTTTGAAAGGAATCAAAAGGGGTTTTATCTTGTTCGTAGATCACAGAACACAGCTGGACTTAATGTTTGTAAAAGTCTCTTCCAACATGATTCTAAGACTCTTATCATCTCTTCCACACAAGTTCTTGTCCAAGACTTCTCACAATCCTCTTCCCTCTAACCTCTTCCAGACCTCCCCACCTGCTGACTCTCCAGACACAGCTTTGCTGTAGCAGCCAGTCAGTGCCATACTACAAATGCAGGAAGAACACTTCAATTCATTCTCCAAACTGATTCATACACATCCTGGCCTCAGGTGGATGCACAAGAAAACCAAATGACCATCAGCTATGCACAGAACAGACTGCACTGTAGGCAAACCCTGGCTCTGCTGATGGAACTTGACAGAGAAAAAAATACCAAGTGAAAAAACACTACTACCTTTTTCACAGAAATCTGCTGGGTAGTCTCCATATTCACTGTCAGGACTATTACAGTCGTCATTACTGTCATCAAACAGTTTTAGGTCACAGTCTGGATCCAGGAAGCTCAGATATGTATGAAAAGAGGTGGTAAGAAATTCTGATAGCTTGCCTATCTTCACCCTGCAAAAGGGGGCACGTGCCAAAGAGCATTAATATTCACCATTCTGATACTGATTAATGCTCACAGCTTTAACTTCCTCCAAAATTTATAAAACCTAAATAAACCTATACTTACCAAAGGTGTTCAATCCACCTTTGGTAAGTATAAAGCCACAGAAACTGACACTGAGAAATAAAAAAGGAAAACAACAGTTGCAGATCCAGCTGGCTACTTACTGCTTTAGGTACTAATTGATTTTATCTGTGTTATGGTAACAGGCCTAACTCAAAGCCTAATTATGCACAGTGTTGTATGTTCATATGAAGAGAGACCCTGAACAAAGACCTGAGCTCCAAGGACAATACAGAAGAAATTGGGGCTGAGAAGGCCCCATGAATGGCAGTGCCTTTTCACAGACCTGGAGGCTGCCAAACCATCTGTGCTGGTTTTAGGGACAAGAGTTAGTGATGGGGCTATGCTTTGGATTTGTGCTGGGAACAGTGCTGATAACACAGGGATGTGTTGTTACTGTTAAGCAGGGCTGACACAGCATCCCTGCCTTTTCTGCTTCTCACCTCACCCCACCAGCATGGGCTGGGGTGCACAAGGAGCTGGGAGGGGACACAGCCAACACAGCTGACCCCTGCTGACCACAGGGACATTCCCCAGAGGGTGTCATGCTCAGCATATAAAGCTGGGGGAAGAAGGATGAAAGGAAAGATGTTCAGTGATCCAGGGGTTTGTCTTCCCAAGCCACAGTTACATTTGATGAAGTCCAGCCTTCCTGAAGGCTGAACAACTGCCTACTCATGGAAAGTGGTGAATGAATTTCCCATTTTGCTTTTCCTGCATGTGTGGTTTTTGCTCTACTTACTAAACTCTCTTTATCACAACTCACGAGTTTCCTCACTTGTATTCTTCAAATTCTGTCCCTGATCCCACAAAGGGGAAGGTGAGTGGCCATGTGGGGCTGAGCTGTTGACTGGAGTTAAACCATGATTTGATTGTCAAAGGAAGGTACTGATTGAGAGGGCAAATAGAAAAAGAATAGGGAGGTACTGTGGCATCATATTTTACACACAGATGAATGGAACACACCAGCTTACAAGTACTACATGCAATCAAATCATCTCCAGTAACTGTGAAAGTGATTTACTTTTTAATAACAGAAGCCCAGCCAGTCAAGATTTTGTATTTCCAAAGATCTGATGTTTGTTTTCTTTATCCATTAATGGCAGTCAGTGATAGCACACTTTTTGGGAGACAGATCTTTTCCATTGCACTTGAGGTCTAGCTACCATTTGATTGCCATATAATAATTAAAGCTGAAGCTTTCTTCTCTGCAGAATTCTAATACAAACTCTGTGCACTACCACAAGTTCAAAACTGAGACTCTTGTAGGATTTAATTTTAAAAATAATGGAGATAATAATTTGGAGATTCTGACATTACCTTGCACCTCCAAAATAACCATCTTCTAACTTTCTTATTGTGGCAAGAACTGCTGGATGAATGTCAGTACCATCATCGACTAAAAAAGAACAATGGAAATATTGAAACTCACCAACACATTCATAAATTATCACATCCAAATGAATTACTGGGTGTTGTCTACAATGTAAACAGGCAAAGTTAAAGCAGAACCCCAAACTACTATCAATATTAGCTTATTCAAAAATCCCAGACAAACAAGCAAACAACACACAACCCCTAGACAAGTTCTAAAGACAACATCAACCCACTCAAGACAAGTTCCAAACAAAATTCTATGAAATTTCTTTAGACAGAAATAACATGGAGATGATGGGGTGATTGAAGCATATGAAGAGGGAGTAAAACCAAAATTAAATATAACCATGTCATCCAAATTCAGCATACACTTGAGAAAATTAAAAAAACCTGTACTCCTGATGTTAGAAGTCCTGCTATCTGTCTCCTCTCAAAACCAATGTCCCTCCTATTCTCCTGGAGTAATCTACTCTGCCTGAAACAGAGAAAATTAAGTTTACCAAGCATTGTGTGGGTGATAGGAAATGTCAAGGTTGGTCTCCCTGTCATCCTCCAGCAAGAAGTGAGGTAAGCCAGCTCTGTCTTGAGCATCTCCACAATCATCTGATTGTCTAGAGCCAGATAGAAGTGATGCTGGTCAGTAAACTAGAGAAGAGAAAAACACAATATGAGGGTGGCTGTCAGTGTTTTCCTTTTTTTTTTTTTTTTTTCTATTTCTTCCCTTAAATCACTCACAAAAGCCATATGAGCTACTCCTCACCACAACACAAATGACCTGAATTAACCTAAGAAGGCCTCAGACTGTGAAAAAGAAATCCATGCTTGTGCAAGAGTCCATTTTGCTATGCCTGTAGACTGACCACCAAAGTAAGCCATACAAACAAAACCTAGACAATCACAGCCACAAAGCAGAAACTTCCCAATGACCAATGACACTGACCTATGAGCTGCAAGATGGAAGTACTCTAAATGTAAAAAAAAGCTCACAGTAGTAACAAAAACAATGAACAGGCTTAAGTGCACGCTGGGACTGGGAGCCAGTAACTGTATGTCTCTTGGGAAAGTCAAGCAGAATACAAAAAAGCTGGCAGTTACTGAGGAAAAAAGGTACATGAAATGTGCAATGGCAAAGTGCTGCTCCCACTGCAGCAGGAAGCCAAGAACCACAGTCAGAGGCCATTATGGGTACTTCAGGAGCTGGAACCAAAGAAGCTGGACAAATAATGGAAAGTATGTCTAAGCAGCCACAATAAAACTTAAGGAAGCCTGTAAGCCTTGGGGAGGGATAAGTGCTTAAAGAACATGGAAGTTCAAGCTGACAAAGTCCAGAGAAATTTCTTCACAGAAAGAATCAGAAACTAGCCAAAACAATCCTTGAGCCACTTGAAATCAGCATTGGTAATTCAGGAAGAACAAGTCCCAGAAATCCAGAGACAAGGAAACACAGTGCCTTCAGAAAGGAAGAGCCATTTAAAAAGTCAGGCCAGTTCCAGTGCATGAAACTAAAGGAAAACAAAGCCAATTTGAGACAGCCAAGGTAATTACAAAATTATAAAGTAAAATGGTCAAAAACCAATCTCAACAGATTAGTCCTATTTCCTTTTTTGGAACAACCAGATGATAAGCATAAGAAAATAGCTGACACCTGCCAGCTTCTGCAAATTTTCACACTAGTGAGCTGAACAAAAACATCCTAGGATGCAGAACTACTTTAAAAATTGGTCTCAAAAGCTAGTTATTAACCATTTTTTCAGAATTAATGCATCTGAATGAAGTCAGCCTTTGCCCCAAACCTAATCAATGTTTTAACTAGAAAAGAGAATGAAATACAAATGACAAAATCACAAAATCTGTGGACACTAGTCAAGATCAACAAGATGATTTAACTGCTAACCTTAGAAAGGTGACATTAAACATTAACTCCATCCACCTCAAAAAAAAATCAGGGAAGGTGTCTGGCTTCAAAGTACAATGGAAAATGTTATGGAGGTTTTAGTAAAACATGAAATAAGCAGGAACTGTCACTGTGTTGCTAATGTAAAGATAAATGCCATTCTGGAATATCCTAATAAATTTGTCCTTATTTGATACATGACAAGATTTTAGTGGGAATATTGGGTCCTACTTACATAATAAGATGTGAGCTAAGAAGCATTTTGAAAAAAATCACATCTCTAAGGAATTTTTCCCTTATTTGCAAAAGTGAAAATTGGTACAGGGAAGTTACACAACTAACATTTTATAAGCTGCTTGTGATCAACTGACATGGGGAAGAATGAGAAGGGATCTACATTTTTTGCAGTAAATCTGATTTATTTGGACATTATGAAGCAGCACAGAAACCTTCTACAGTGTCCACTGAATGCCTTCAGCTGGAGTTTGAAGACTTAGTTTTTTGTAAGTCATTACACTTAGTCAAATATCTGTTTAGAAGGGTGGATGCACTCTTTATCCTGCATCAGTTGTACATGCTAGGAGCAGGTGACTCCCTGGCCATCTAGTACCCACTGCTGGAAAAATTCTGGTGAAATAAATGCGTTGCATTTTATTAAATGTATAAACAGGAGCCATTGATTCTATGAGGATCCAAACTTCCAGGAACATTGAAAAAACACACTAAAGAGAAAGAAAAGACAGAACATCCATTTCTTAGCACTACTGACCCTTTCAACAACATAAGAAAAAGATCACAACTTCACCTCCTAGGGGTTACACTATTTGGTACACTTATGTGGTACTGAATTTTTCATCAAAACAACTGGTAGAAAGCTGTATTAAGTGATCTATTTCTGCAGAAACTATTTCATTAATTAGAATGTTGGTGTGGGCAGAGATCAGTAACAGCTTTGTACTACTGATTCTCTGTGTTACCCTAAGCCAGAAGTCAAAGAAACCAGATTCTGTATGACAGAAAAGAGATTTATCAGCAGTTCTACCCTGCTGATCATCCAGTGCTCCTAAAAACCCTACAAAGTAAAGCACATTTGCTGTATCAGCCCTGTTCTACCTAAGGTACAATGACAGCAGGGAAAAGCAAAGTGCTTCACTAATGATCCACCATTAAGAAAGGAGTGGTTTTCCTGCCAGCTTTACATGCTTACCTGAGGGGTAAAAGCAAATATTTGGTTTCTTATCACGTAGAGCTTGGAGGTGCCCAACACTCCAATGTGCCGGTGTGGTCGGCCACTCAATTTCATCTTCTTGTTCCGGCCTGGAAAGGAGGGACAAAGAAAAGAATCTCAGCAAACATTTTCTGTGTTGTTTTCCAAAATAACCACTTAGACAGGAAAATTTACTCCGCTAATACCAGTAAGGCAGAAACCCAGCAACAGAGTGCGAGGCTACAAACTGGTTTTTTAGCAAGCAGTAATATAATAGCCAGAGTCTTTCCAAGGCTATTATAAAAATTTTGGCTTCACTGACCATGGATTTGGTCTTGTAATGACAGTAATTGCTCAGCACCCAAAGCTTCCCCACCAAGAAGGGCAGGAGATATTACAAAAACAAGGTGATCAACATAACCCAGTGTTTTCAAATATAGGACCTTAAAAATTCACGCCTGAAGGCTAAATCAACACACAAAGTACATCCAAATACAACAAGAGATTTTCATCAGGCTTTAATAAGCTTCACTTTTCTCAGTAGAGGTTATTAGCAAATGATCCACACTACAAGCTTTGCACCAGCAGCCAGGAGCTGACTTGAATCTTTCAGACAAGGAATAAGAACCAACCAACCAACCATGAGCCTGAAAAATACTGTCAACATTCCCAAAGAAGTCACTGTTAAAAACAATGTATCAAACATCCTACTCACACCCCCCACTAGTGAAGGAAAGCTACTATGATTCATAATAAAATAAATGTAAGCCTCAGCAAAGCCCTGCAAATGTTTCATTATTTAAAAGAACTTTTAAATGAAGAGCCAGATTCTTTAGCAGAAGCACCACACAATTTTTCTGTAAAGGGCATACTTTCTAAAATTTATGTGAAGGCCCCAGTACGTCAAATGATTAAAAAAACGGCTCCCTATTAAAACAAAAAACAAACCTTACAAACAAAAGAAATGCTCCCCCATGAGCAGCCTCAGCATTATCTGCAACCATAATGCCATGGGAACATGATCCAGACTGACAGAGAAGCAGGATACAGCTTCCCTTGTCCACACAGCAAAGCAATCTACCAGTGCTGAGTCACTCCATCTCAATTTTACTTTACAGCAGTATCCACAATTTTGAGTTGTGAGATGCTAGCATGCCTGAAGAAGTAAAACTAAGTTAAATTAGGAATACCTGTAACAAACTTTCCACCAAGACCCAAGTAACTCCAGCAAGGATTATCGAGAACCAGTTACAAAAAGACTCAACAACTAGAACCAGTCAGAGCTTTAGGGCATTTATTTAAGTCAGTTCAGGCTCTGAGGAAAACAGGATTTGAAAGCCACTGCTGAGGAATTGCAATGTATTTAAAATCCTGTGTTTAGAAAAGCCCTAAAGCCTTCTGGGTTTGCAATGGAGATAGAGAGCTTCCTTAGCTTATCTCAGATCCAGGTTGGAAGGAACTTTAGCAAGAACCTGACAGCCCGAAGATGCTCTGATAGCAGCTCAGCTTCCTGGATTTGGAGCAGAACACTTCCCACACTGCCTGTTGGGAAGATAAAAATCATACTGCCCAGTTTTCAGACTCAAATGATTTTTTGAAAGGAGAATATTTGATTTTTTTTCTTCTGTGTTTTTCTAGGCATTTTTTTTTAAAACCACTTTCTCTGTAGAAGTGGTTTCTGGAGGACAAAAGAAGAGTCAGTTTTTGTCCAACTCCAAGGGCACAGGGAAACTTGTATTTTCACCACCATTTCTAACAAGGTAATTTTTTCCTCCCATTTGAGTCCCTTATTTAAGACAGAAGTTCTAAGCTGGTTAAGCTCCATAAAAACATATCTTGCCTGGCAGTAGAGAGGCTTCCATGTTGAAATACTCACCCAGCATAGTGTAGAGGTTGCTGAGGATGCGAGCTGGCTGCACTCTGAGTGGATGGATATCAGCAATGCTCTGAACATTGATTCCACGGTCTTGCAAGAGATTCTTAATTTGATTGGATTCTGCCAAAACAGTTACTGTGTAACAGAAAGCAAAAAGCAAGTAAAAACCAATGTTCTACTCTTTTTAACTGACTGTCTGCTGTCACTTCTCAACAAAGGCATTTGTGCCTAAAAAGGCACAGAGGCCTTTTTTTTAAATCTATGGATTCATGAAATCAAAATGGATTGCAATAGGGCACCTGACAGATTTTAATTCTCTGTTTCTCAGTATTTCTTGCCATTCCTGTCGACTTTGGACAACAGTGGTGGTCAGAAGGGTCAGAAGAGTCCTCTGAGGTCCCTACTCAAAGCAGGATCAGAGGTGCTGAGGTTAAAGCAGGTTCTTGGGGACTAAATCAGTTGCTTCTGATTTCTTGAGTAGCACTAGTTTGGATCACAGAGTCTCTTTTAGCAGAGAGCTCCTTTAAGGCTTTCTCCCCATAGAACAAAGAGAAATATGGCTCGAAAATCTTTGTTATTTTCACACAGCACACTGTAACAATGCAGCCAAGTCACTGGGGAACAGGTGCTGTCACTTGTATGGCAATAAAGGTTTTGGAGGACACAAAATGGCAGAAGTAGGGAGAAAAAGAATTCCCTAATGAGAGGAATTTACAATCCAGGCCCAGAAGCCATCTCTTGTCCCACTTGAGGTTTTGCCCATGATAAGTGACTTATTGATTTGGGACTAATAATGCAGTACTCTTCTTTGTATTGTGAACATTTGCCAAATAATGCTAAAAATAAGCAAGCACTTATATTTCTACTAGAAATGAAGCATTTCAGAATAATGAAATGCTACTCCCATGAGGCACCAACAGGAGGTAAACAAGCACCAGTCCAGGTCACAGGATCCTTGAACAAAGGCTGCTCCTGATAAATGAACTGGTTGCTCTATCAGAGCAGTCCAGGCCCTGGAGAAGTCTTTAAGACCTGATCTGCAGTGTTTGCTCAAAAATTACTTTCTGGTTTTGGCTGTTCTTGCACCAACTAAAGAGGCCACTCCCTGCAGCAGCCCAAAGCTGGTAACTCTGGCTGCCTCCCCTCTGTGTACAGGGATCCTCTGCACTCAGTGCTCCCTGCTTCCTCTGAAAAGGGGCTGCATGAAACCTGATTAACCTGATCCATCTCCTGTCAGTCCCACTTCTTCTCCCTAGAAGCTGCCAAGATTTTCCTTTTCACTATAAGATTAAGTTTGCCATTCTCCACTTCCAGACAAGTCTCAAAATTTTAACAAGTCTGTTTTTTTAAAAAGTGTTTTAAACCTTATCTTCCATCCTGGAAAAAGGCAGCTAGGCAAATAAACTCTTTCTCCTTCTCACATTGTCAAAGCATCAATGTCCCATGCAAAAAAAAAAAAAAAAAAAAAAAAAAANAAAAAAAAAAAAAAAAAATCCACATTATTTTTAAACACACCTTCATTTCTCCTGTAGGGAGAAGGGACTTTGCCACCATGTGATTCAATTTACACAGAATGTTCACAAAATTCCCTCACCTTGTACCACAACATCAGGTTTAAACCCAGTGGAAAATCTCCTGTTTAAGGGATCAATTTCACCTGCAGCAAGAAATCCCTAGAACAAATGCAAAATAAAAAGGTAAGGAAACAAACAGAATTTAAGCAAAAGGCTTCTGACATATAGAATAAATCCTAACCAATTTTCCTATTTTTTTCAGGACAGCAGGACTTAAAGCCTGGTTTATCTACCCTTTCCACTAAGCAATACATTCAGCAAAAACAATGGCTGCAATATTTTTTGGAACAAGAAAATGGTTCTGAGTGACACAATCTGCATTCAGAATTCCTGTTTCAGAGTTACAGCAACTGACGTAATTTCACCAGGAATGTGATTTTTTTGTAACTCCACAGAGATAATTGTGCTTCTTTTAACTAGTCTGACTTTAATGTGTCTGACTAGTAGATACGTCATGCCATACTGCAAGGAATAGCCTGGTAAAGCTGAAACAGCCCAAAATCCTGGCTCTGGACCAGCCAAGTCAGTCTGGGCATACTCCTCTATTCTAACCATATATCAAGACCATGTTACAACTTACTCAGCTTGATTAGAAACAGACAATTGCATAGCTATATTAAAAAAAAAAAAAAAAGGTCCTGAATGCTCAGAGTCAGCCTTCCCCAGTTCATGCACGTGTTTCTACTGGAAAACACACTGTCCTCTACCTGTCAACCAAACTGTACTTTAAGCCCAAGCCACCTCAAACAAAATGAAATACAAGCTTATCTACTATGCAAGAAATAGTTACCTCTGCTAACAAGCAGCTCAGGACATATAATGATTGACCCCAAAGATGTGGCAACTTTCCCACTGGGACACGATCCACCGAGTGAGGATTGTCATACTCCTCATCCACCTGAAAACAAATACATAAGCAAGAAAAATTATCCTAAGGTTGTGAAGAACAATCAATAACACGTAAGTTACTGCAGACATACAGTCTAACATCAATCCTTTCAAGCCTGCCCTTACTACTGACACAGAGAGGTCGTGGTTTCACTTTTAAGGCTACACATTTTCTGGGACAAGAATTTCCTTTTTGTACCTCTTCCCACCCTTCAAAGCTGGAGGATGAATGGGGACTCCACATGCAATTACAGCTTTGGTATTAGCTCTCCCACTTTCTTCTCACCATGCCTTTGCTGCCTTCCCTCTGGGCTCCTCATAGGTAACTGAGTGTCTGCTTTCCAACCCCTTCCAAGATGACACTTTTAACTTCACTGATGTCTATCCAGCTTTCTGCAGCAAAGGTGCTTTCCAATATTAAGATTATTCCACCTTTCTTGTGTTAGCAAGGATGGTCAGTAGAAAAATTAAGAGTAGATATACTAATTTAGAAAAACTGCCTTAGTTTTGCAGTATCTATTGAGGGCAGAGCAAAAACCCTCCCTGATTACATCTTCAGGCAACCATTTCATATTTCTTTTATAGACAGACAAAATCTACCCTGTTTATGTGGCATGTTTTTCAGATCATTATCATCATATCAAAATTCACAAGAAGGCTCTGGACTCTTACACGCTCGTTCCCACTAGGAAGGCAATTCAGTTTCCACCTCAGATCTGCGAGCAAGGCATCAGCTGTCGGCTGAGCAACTCAGACCAACCCAGGAGGCTCCACACCCTTAGTGAGTGAGGGCTGAGAAGTCTGGAGTGGGAGAAGAAGTTGGCAGGGAGGGATACAAAGGCAAATAGCATGGAAGAGCACATAAGCTCGTCTGAATTCCTCTGTCACAATGGGAGAATGAGATAAACAATAACAGCAAAGGTGGGGGAAAAGAAAATACCCAAACAAACCAAAGTCCCAGCCCAAACCCTAATCCATTTGAAACCTGTCTCCAATACATGCTCTGGAAAAGGGCATCACAATCAATCAACAGACTACACAGGCAGGACAGTCTATGCTTTATTTCTTCTTTGAGCTTCAGTTCCTAAGTCTCAGTATCAACACTTCTTAAATACATGTCTTGCTCTAACAACGTAAAATTTGCTGTAGTACTTCCACAGACACTCAAATTCACAAGTAAAAACTGACCATTTGGAAGCCTAAAGTTTACCATTTCTCAGCAGGAGCTGTGAGAGGTCTCTTACTTTCTAAAATAAAATGCAGTAGTCTTTTTTACTGTTGGTTATGTTCATCAGACACACGAAAACTCTAACACTGACATTCCTCTCGCTCTCTCTACTTTGCATATGGAGTGGACGCTGCATTTTCCCAATACCTTTTCTGGAGGGACTGCATAGAGTTCAGGCATTAGCACTAATCCATTCTTCTCTCTAATAAGTATTCCTTCCAGAGCCTCTCTGTATTCTTGTACCTGGAATTGTTTTTAAAAGGGAGTGAGAATTCACATTACAGTCAGCAAAACTGAAACAATAAAGTACTTTTGAACAGTACTTTTTACTCAAAGATCATATATTTAAAAAAGAAACAAAGGGGTGGAGGAATCATGATTTGCTGATGGAAGAACAGGGTTCAAATTATCAGAGGCTATTCCAGCATCTCACTGTCATCAGAAACACGAACACTTGTCTTCAATCTGTAACACATTGCTGCACATATTGTTGAATATATTCCTATTGAGAAGTCACTGGAACAGATACAACAGGGAATTTTCAACGGATGGCAGTGCAGTGACACAGGCATCAGACTCCCAGTATCTGTCAGAGTGCAAGGTGTATAAATTGTTAGCTGTATGCCATCAACATTTGTCTGTGGCTTACTGAATTCTGCTTTGCAAGATTGTGAAATCAGTTTCTCTTAACTGATTTTATTAAAATTTGTCACAAGGAAAGGTTAAAATAGTTTTAAATGTTTAAAAATATCTAGGTTCACTGAACAGCAAATCCTCTTGTTTTTGTGATATTAGACAACGTATGAGGAATAGGAACAGCAGACTGGTAAGAACACGCAATACATTTTCTTTTTACCATATCCCTTAGTTTGTTCCATTTATTAACTATCCATTCCAAGTCTGTACTTATAGGGAGGCTTTTCAAGCACTATCAGCACCTGCCTCAGAACTCCTTTTTCTGCTGTTCCTAAGTACAGTGGATCACTCAAAGTAAGCTACCCACAGGTTCACATACACTGACATTTTCAGTATTCTGATCTAATCCACTTTTTTTTTGAGTCCTCAGGGTGCTTATTTTTCTAGCAAAACCTTTTTTTTTCTGCAGTAATTGGGGACTAGACACTCACCTGAGTGTCTCAGTGACTCATTCAGCTAAGTTTAAACAGCAGAAATTGGGAGCAATCGCCCTGACCATGCCCTAGAACAGTCCATCTGCACACCAAAAAAAACCTATCAGGTACATACTGTCCCAGATAATCCAACTAAGATCTAGAGACTGCTTCAGGAAGTGGTATTTTATTGGCAGGACTGAAGTTTCAGTAAACTTTCTGATTTTCCCCCTCATGAAATAATGCCATTTCTCTCTTCACCAGACTACTTTTACTGTGTTCAGGAAAGTATTTTATGTGTCTAGTGTCAGAAGGAATTGTCACTTGGTTTGCAACATCTGATACAGGAAAAGGGTCTGAAATTCTCTGAATTGTTTCTGATGACATTTCAATTTTTTATGGAGTTGAGCAATCTCTTATCCCTCTGCATACTAGGCAATTTAAAATCACATATAGTTTTAGTTTCTTTCAAGCTACCAATGTGCAGAACTTCAGGAATGAATGCATTTAGTTCTGGCTACTTGCTGCTCTTTAACTCACCAACACGCCCCAGGTACCACTACAACCTTTGGAGGGCTACAGTCAATTTAGTTCCACTGACCACTTGATGTCTGGCACAGTAATGGCATGAAGTGACAGGGAATCACTGAAAATGAAATTGCCCCACATAAGCCAATCCCAAATCTCTCTGAATGTACAAAAAGAATGAAACTACCATGGATCTTGTTCTCCGCAGCCAAGCCAGAGAGGCTGGGGAAAAAGAAGCTTGTCTCATCCTGAAGTAATTGTGAAAGGGGCATCAAGGTTGGTGAAAGACAAAACCAGACAAATAAACCCTGTTCAGCTCAATTTTACCACCCCAGCTAACAGAGTCACTCAGCCTGGTAGGGAGAGGGCAGCCAGGCCCCAGTGTGCACAACCCTGCTGCCTCTACCACGGCATGAACTGCCTGGGAAGGTGAAACTGGCTGAAGACTATTCCACTCTGCTAATGGGGTATCCAAATAATACACTAAACAAACATCAAACAAAGTTACAAAATACTGTGGGTAAATCGTTTTGCAATTTGAAAGCAATTTCTTCTTTCCTCACCTGGATTTTGTCCTCATTGAATATTCCATCAATTAGGAAGTATGTCCAGAATACTGGCCATTCACATTCAATATTCTCAAAAAGCTTGAGCTCAGCAGGATCATAGTGCAACCTGCTTGGATCCTAAAAAATTCAACCACACTCATTTAGTCACAGTGCTAAATTAGTCACTTATATTCCAATCACACTGGTAGCCTATTTTATACAAATTAAAACATGTAAACCAATAAACCCACCAGAAACAGTTTCTATGCAATCTCTTGATTTCTTTGTCACATTTACTCTCAAACTCATTTAATGCTTCTTTTGACAAATCGATCCTTCCTAGACTCAGGATCTAAGTTTCACATAAATGATTTTGGCTCTGCCTCAGTTCAAAGATATTTTGGGATGTTTCAGAGATACCACTTCATCTTAGACACTGTAAGACTATCTAAGGGTTAAGTTCTTACAGAACTATGAATAAAGTTCTGTCCTTAATAACTGGTTTTTGAACCCTTAGCCTCCCTCAAATATGTGCCCTTCCCAGGGTGGATACCTGGATTACCCCCAAATCCACTAACATGTCTTAGCAGTAATGGAGAACTTCATGCCTTCCTGTAAATAAACAAAATATGTCTAGAAATTCTTCCCACGTGCTTACTGAAAATATACAATATAAATACACATCAGGAGTACCTCTCTGGGTGTCTTGTAACCATCTCTGAGAAAGCGACAGCAGCCATAGCGGCCCTGTAAAAACAGAGAACATTGTAGGGAAGTTCCCAGACACTTCTTCCTCACAGACTAATGTCAGCATAAAGGTATGTGCTAAGTTCTAAAGGTACTTAGGCATCCTCCTCCTCTTCAAGCACAGATGAACCAAGTCTGGCAACCCTTGTTTAATTAGGATTTTTGGTTTAAAAAGAGGTTCTGCTTCTCTCTTTGGAAAACAAAAATAAAATAAATCCTTACCTGCAATTTGGATATGATTTCACTCTTGGTTACATTAACGAGATTTACATCCTCCACAGCAAAAGCTGGGTAAGAAATAATAGACAGAAGACCAGCATCTATCTCCTTTGACGTGGATGCCCTTGGCAACATGGAGTACAGAATAGACTGAGCAAAACAAGAACAGGAGAGAGAAATGTAAAACAATTTGCCTACTTCAAAAAACTATGTCAAGTGCAAATGAGACTACACTATTTGCAAACTGACAGAGAAGTCTGTGCAGTTATTTTTAACTCAGTTAGAATGAGAATGCTTCACACTATTTAGTTTCACGTGATCTACTAGAAACAGAGTGAGCAGCACAGCCTGAAGCCATCCTTATTATGTTACATTCTTGGCTTAATCAACATTTCATTTAAAACAAAGGGGAGAGAGTATTAGGTTTTCCCCTAGTAAAGCAAAGGGCAGACTAATTTTTACCTGACAGTGTTCCACTTCATCAGGAAGAACATGAATCACTGATTTGTGTCCTCCATGAGCTCCAAAAAGATCTAATTCATCAATTGCTTCCAAAGCAGCCTTCAAAGAAAACCAAACCATGACCCAAAAATCAATAAATACTTTTTAAACCAAGTATACATCCTAGCACCTGTGCTTAACCTCTGAAAGAAATTACATAAGACAGCAGTTTGCCCCACCAATATTTTTTTCATCTTTAAAGGGAAGCTTGGCAATATTTTAGAAGAAGTAACTATTTCTGGTTTTCAACTAGTAAGATAGAGGATTGATGTACTGGTGATCCTTCCTACAATTTAAAGGCAATGCAAAAAAATTGGGAGCTGGGTTTCCACTTTAACATCATCCAAATATTGACGTACTTAGTAAAAAATGCTTGTCCTGTTCTATATTCCAAAATAGTCTCCTAGATCAGTGTGGGGCCAAGACCAGCAGTCTCTCTCTTGCAGTGCACACAAGATCTAACAAATCCTGCTGAAAGGCAAATACACCTTTGACCTTAATGATATTTGTTTTCTGTCTGTCCCTCAGACACCACGTAATGAGGTAGTTGTCAACTGCACATTTACATTTATGGCCTTCTGAGCTTGATTTAGTATCTCTGTGACCTTGTGCTATGAGGGCATCAGAAATATCCACTTTCTTTTAAGTATATCTTCATTTATTTTTCTCAGAACTACTTGTAGAAAATTTCTTAAACTGATGTTCTGCAGTTTTTTAGAATTTACATCTGACTTAATCTTACCATGACAACATCACATATGACACTAAGGCTGAAGAACTAAGGAGGAGGGAAAGAAAACCAGAGGCCACTTTTTAAAACTGCATCTCACTGAATCTGTCAGATTCATGGTTCAATTAATCTGATACCCTTCTTGCAATCCCTGGAACAACTGTGCTGAGGTCCTTCAATGAGAGCCATTATCTCAAAGATTTTACACTAAAAAATACTCACACCTAAACAAAGATTCTTATACAATCAGCTAACTATTGCAGGGGCCAAGAAGACCATACAAAGGAAGCCATCAGGTTTGTCTGAGCCCTTAAGCATAACACAGCAGCCATGAAGGAGGTGGCAGGAAGATATTCTCACTTTGGCCATCCCTACGGAGCTCGCATTCAGTTCAGGGATTCCCTGGTTTGTCTTATCACCACGTTCCCAAATTCCATAATCCTGCAACAATATCATCAAGAAAAAATTGGCATGATTATATACAAAAGCAGTGTTTTGCCCCCTGTCCCACAACCAGTCTCCACCCCTACATGAAATTAATTATTTGCCTTAAAAAACAAAAAGGGGGAGCTCCAAGTCTCAAGAGACCTTTCTCATGTTTGAAAAGTAGCACATAAAAATACACCCCAGCAGGGTCATGTGTGCAGTCATAAATCCCTGCCTTTTCAGAACACACCAAGCCCTTTATCCATCCTCCTGTGCATGTTTCTCCCCATGTCCCTTCAACTTGGTTTGCTAACAACCTGCCCTTTCTAGAAAGGCCCACAAGACTTATAACTGGACATCAGGAAATACTGATTATCAATAACCTCCCCTATTATTATGATAGAACAAGTATACCTCACCCACGCAACCCCTCCAACATCTCCAAAGATGCTGCTTGCAATGTAAAGTACTGACAGGTTCTGATATTTTCTCATGGAAAAAACAAGTCCCTGTTTTGCTTCTCCAGCAATAATAATTTTCCATCCACACTTGAGCAGTGTTCAGGTGATTTACATGTAAGTAACTACTTACAGCAACTTTGTAGGCAGCTTCTATGTAAAAAACAAGATTCTGGATAAAGGTAACTTCATCAAGGGTGAAGATAATACGTAACCCTGATCAAAAGAAAGAGAATAATTATGTTGTATTAGAACTGCAACATCTACTCTTTGGTGAGTTTCATGCTTTTGTTTATTTGCTACCAGCCCCTGCCCACTGACATCAAAGGAAAAACTCATGCTGATTTCCAAAGGTCAGGCAGCAAGCCTCAACACTTGCTACTGACAAAATACTTCAAACCCCACCAATACAGGCTGCTTCAAAGACCGACCAAAAATCTCCTCTGTGAGGGTGACACTCAGACCATGGATACAAGGCAGAGGCACCTGAGCCAGCTCTGGCTCTCCAGAGCAGTGCATACCAATTCCTGTAGCTCCCCAGCCCTCTACCTGCTTAGTGCTCTACCTAGGAACCTTCAAGATGACCAAGTGCCTGCTCTGCAGGACTCAATTGCAAGGGGCTTCAAGGATAGAAAAACATGTAAGGAAGCAAATCCTTAACCTCACATGAGGAGTACAATTAAGAAGAACACAAGGTAAAACAGCACCAGTAAGAGAAGAAACACTGATGGCACAAGTGCACCTGACTTGATGTTGCTACTCTCTGAAGAAATGTGGTTGTCCCCTAAAAACTCTTTAAACGTGAGACTTTTCTGACATGACTCTGAATATCTCATGTATTTGATGCTTTGATTAAGGGCATAGAAACTGCCAATTACTATAAACACAAAATTCCAAAGGCATATCTCTTTTCCAGAGAAACATGACTTGCTTCTGAGTAATAATTATGTAAACATCTTTGAAGCTGGTTACTACTTATTTTTTTTCTTTTTAAATAAAAGCTGGAATAGAAAAGGCTGCAACAAAAGGCAAAGAATATTTTCTGCTTACCTGATGCAGTCATCTGTGCCAAGAAGAGCAGGTAGAGGGAAGTTGCATCCACCTGCAAATGTCCCCACTGATCGTCCCCAACCACCGTGGCACAAGTCGCGGAGTTGTACTTGGCATGGAGGCAGTCTTTGGTACTCTGAGTGCGCTTGAACTTCTCAACCTTATCTACCTAAAAAACATCACAAATCTCAAATCTGAGACATTTTGAAATAAATTTTCCAAACCATTTCAAAATTAACAACTTTTCTCAGGTAAGGAGAATCTTGAGGTCTTAATCCTGTTAGCTCATTCAGTTTTGATTGATCAGAGGGCTTAAACACAACCCTGACTTTAGACTCCAGTTAAATACACATCTATACAGGAAAGACTATGACTAAATTACTTTGCTGAGTTCAGATCTAAACTACAGGCACACACCTTGGTGAAAATCAATTTGCAAAAGCAAAACTCTGATTTGCTACAAGCACAGTCTCAAAACGTTACTTGGACAAGAAGTGGAAGCAAGGTCAGTGTTTTGCTCAAGAGTTAAGAAGACTGCCCACACCATCACCTGCATGCACACAAAGCAAGTCACTCCACAGGAGACACAAGAACTGCACACTTCAATGAAATGCTTTGTAAATACAACATTTACTAATTCAACTCAATCCTATGGCATTACCTGTCTCATCATGCACTGCAAGAGTCCCCGCATCAGCTTCACAACATTCTGCAGGAACAAAACAGACCAGTGACACTTTCAGCCTCATCAGCTCTTACCAACAACATTTGAAAGACAGCTCTTACAAAAACATTCAACATGCCCAAAATGTTTTGTACACTTTTTATTTTTTAATACATTGATCAGATTTTATTCCTTTATCCTTATCTAGGAGAAGTCTTTCCCCACAGGTCCTCTCTAAACAGTGGAACAACTCTCTGTGATCCTTCTATCCAGCTAAAGAAAGTAAGAAGAATGGTGTCTTGTAAGAATATTAATACCAATTTTTTGAGTGACAGACCTAGGGAACATTGGTAGGTGACTTCAAAACATTGACATGAGTGCAAAACCTGTAGAGCTTCTTCCACTCTTATAAAGTACAACAAAAATCAAGTGACTAGTAGAGAAAGGGCCGTAAGTGTGAATGTAGAGAAGTGCAAGACTGTGTATTAAATAATCAGCCCCACCTTTTCACCCCAAAAATATAGCCTCCAAATACGATCACCCAAACTGAGTCAAGGTTATTGTGTCACCATGACCTTCCTGGTTTGAGCAGGACATACCAGCAAAAAAATTACCCAGTGACTCCAAAACAACAGCAGGACACCAACAGTCCCTCACTTCCCATTTAAGCCACCTATGTCTACACTCTTATTTCTGATACTCACATTCCCAGCTGCAGATTTTAGTATTTAATTGTGTGAATTATGTCCCAATTCTCCAGCACAGCAGTCTGGAGATCGTTACCTTTTCTGCTATGACCAAATATGTCTACACATAATGTACAACCTCCGTGCACATTCCAGAGACTTCTACTTTAAATGGCATGCTTCTCTTTATGAGGAAGAACGGTCTAGCAGATTAAATTGCTGCAAGATTCAAGCAGCCTAGGCCTGATTTTCTGCTCCATAACACGCCTCATGAAGGAGGTTTAATCAGAGAGAGGCTTGTAAATCGAGGCACAAAATCTCTCAGAAGCCTAATTTTCAACAATTGGCCAACCAATGGAAGTTTGACTTCTCCATGTTTTTGTTTTGTTTGTAGTCAAACCCAGATGTTAGCCTCTCTGCCATTCAGTTCTTCAAATCCTCCTTGCCAGGAGGTTTCCAGGGATACTGCACACCACACAGTGCATGCATGTCGCTGTCTTTGGAACAGGACACGTACTCCAAGCTGGGAAAACCCTGTGAGATCCCAGACACGTCAGCAGTGCGAATGCGCTCTCCAAGAACACTACAGTAAGACAACCCCAACAGTGGGACTGGTTTATGCCAGGCCTTGACACACCTGCTCCAGCTCGTAGGCTTTGGCTTTATCCTCATCCCGGTCCGCGTTCTTCCGATAGGCCATGCCCAGCCCCCACACAGCCAGGATGCTGTAGATGTTGTCCCGGACCCAGGCATCCTTATGGTCCGCCCCGGCCGAGAGCAGCCCCGTCACTGGGTTCTAACCACGGCAGGAGGAATAAAGAACAAACGTTACCACCTCAAGTGCCATCTGCTAAGGAGCTTCACTGCCTTCTGTACTTAAGGGTAACAGACTAAAGGTGATTTCATGCTAAGTGCATACTGTGGCTGCTCATGATTTCACAGCGCAAGTGAGATCCCATCTTTCTTTCCCTAACTCATACAAGTGAAATTCAAAATTTATTTGAACACTTCAGGTTGTAAAGTTTACAGCATCCAGATGGACATCTTCATCCACACAGGATTAGTAGCTAAGTCACTGAGTGAAATTCAGAATACGTCAAGGAAATGGAAATTTAAATTTTACATATTTATGAGGAAAAGAAGGTAATGAGTTAACACTAGAAATTGAGTGTGGGATATATGCTCCTCTATGTAACTGGTCTGTGGCATAATCTTAAGAAAGTAAAAAACCACCAGTGATCTTCTAGGGGATTAAAAAAGTATTTCTATATATCTGCTCACTGGGTTTATGACAGCTAAATGAATGCAATATCTTTTTTATATTCTCCTTCGGAAAATGTACAGGAAAAAAATTCTGAAGGTGTTGAAAAGCAGCACTGTCTAAAAAGCAGAGCACTGAGTAGTCTCCTGCATCCCAAATACTTCATTAAATTTTTCATTGCATCATTAATTCCCATCACTTTGTCATCCTTAATTTTTTTAGACCATCTTTCTTGGCTGTACATTCTTGACTAACAAAAATATGAGACAAAGAGGCAAAAGATCAATAGGACTTTCAATCAAATCAAGCCTTTACAGGAATTTCAGTGAATGAAGACCAGTGGTGGGGCTGGTGTGACAAGGGGCAAATATTACAATAGTAAAAACTACTTTTACAAAAATTTTAAAGGATACACCCACTAATTTTTCGTTTTTCCCACATGCTGCTTCACTCATCTCATTATTTGTAAAAAAGCTGTTTTGAGGAGGAGGGGCTTTAGTTACCATTCCTGGCCTCTGGATGTGACCAGTGAGCAGCACAGGGGTGACAGCTCGACAGACACGACCCGGCACAGTCAGCCCTGTTGTTGTTTCATACAGCAATGCTCAGTGGCTCACTCCCAGTAAAAATGGAGTTCTGCTACAACAGCCCTGCCTCACCAAGGTCTCCACAAACCAAGTAACAGCTGAAGGACCCCTACTCACCTGTTTGACAGGGAAAGTAGCACACATGAATGCAAACAGCTTAAAAAACTTCTTTGTGATCTTGATAAGTCAAACAAGGAGTAGCAGAAGTCCCAGATCAGCACTGTGCCCACATGACAAAACCCAGGGTTTCAAAGGCAGACTGCAAACTCCCAACATTTCTAGAGGATATTCTGTTTCCCTCTCTCCAATATAGGACAACAAATATCTACTCACCTGCAGCCCTGGCTTGATAGAGATCACTCTGCTGTCTGAGAAATGATAATTTTGGTTTATTTTTCCCTACTTTCCATGCTGGGCTAGCTGCCAGCTGAAGCATAAACCTGTCTGTGTCCCAAAATGGAAAACCCAGAGAAATGGCCCAACCAAGACTTTAAAAGCCTATTCAGTTTTCAGGGAGAGACTTGCCTACCTCAGACATTTTATTAAACACATCCACAGGTAGCTATCACCATTTCACCACCTTTGATTCCTCTGTAAGTTGGTACTAGCTTTTGGGGCGCACTGGGACTGGCTCTCATGGAGTGACAACACATTAATGTCTTTCCTCATGTGCATTCAGAATGTTAGCAGAACAGTGTAATATAATAATTAATATTTTAAGTGGTTTTGTTTCAGCTTTTTTAAAAGTGTTTTCTCTTAAAAACTACAATTACTTTCTTCTCTTACCTGCTGACACCATATGAGAACTACAATGCTTACAAGGTGCTAAAGAACCCACAGAAACACTGAGTACACTTAATCCCACTGATACACTGATGTCAAAGGGATTTTAGCTTAGCTAAAGCATTCCATCTATGCAGTGATGGCTAATTAGACTAGCAGGTCTCATCCTGCAAATCACACTGCACATAAGATCCACGGAGCAAAGAATTTTATCAGCACCATGGGCTGCCAGCTGAGAGCACTGCAACAGAAAGCTGATTGCTGGAATAAGACTTTGAACTGTTGTATCATGCCCAAACCTATTTTTAAATCTATCAGTCAATATGCAGGCAAAAAAGGCCCCCTAACAAACCAAACCACAAAACACACCAGTTCCTACAGGGCAGCAGGCGTCAATAAGAACTTCAGCATGACAGGCACAAAACCAGCTGGATTCTAACAAGAGCAGTAAAGCAAGTAATTTAGCATCTTGCTGAAATGTGCAAATAAAACAGCTTGTCTCATTGATCTGTAAAGTGAAAATCACTGAGGTAAGCTCTAGCAAAGCCTGTAGATTTGCTTGTAGAACCAGATGTAATATGATATGAGTGAGTCTTGGGGACAGTCCTGTGCAGGGCCAGGAGTTGGACTTGATGGTTCTTGTGAGTCCCTTCCAATGTGATTCCATAATACAGCTGGAGTTAGCCATAAAGGTATGAGCTTTCCTTATCAGATCCACATGCTTTTCACTTATAGTACCATAGCAATACTTAAAATGTACATAGATGTTAAGTTTTACTATTTCCTAATCTTAAGATGCACATTTTTCTCTTATGTCATTCAATTTAACAGGTATAATAAGCAGCTGAAAACATCCTTCTGGTGGCGCTTTTCAATGTCTGCTCTGCAGCATCCCTCTGACCCCTGTCCCTGGGGTGCATGCAACAGATGGCATGCCCCCCACAGACAGGAGCCAGTGGTCTGGTCTTATCCTCCTTTTACAACAGGATGGTAACTATCACTGTGCGTGCTACAGGGACTGACAAGGACAATGCAACATCTGCAAAACAGGAAAAGATTTCCTACTGACCTGATCCTGTAAAGTGCCACACAGAGAAAACTGTCAGCCCTGGTGCAGCTGAACCTGCCCTTTGAGCACATCTGCCCAGTAGCACAGATATCCTGCATTAAAAATTGCCTCTAAAAATCACATTGATTTAGAGTGATTGGAATGAGCACAAGATCAATTACTGCTACTGAGAACACAGCCCCTGGTGTGTTACACACCCGATGAAGGCTCAGTGTTCTGTGCACACTGGGTGCTGCCCTTGCTGCACCTCTCAGAGGTGAGCGTGTCACTGCCTCTGTCAGAGCACAGCAGCTGATGTGCCAAGGCTGCATTCCTGCAGCTGTGGCTGTGAGGGGCAGGGTCACAGCCACACATCACCCCCCTGCTGAGCAGAGGCCCTCTGAAGCACTTTGAACACGTTGTGGTTCTTCTGCCAGGTTGCTCCTGGGCAAACCCACAGCTAAAACTCACCTCCCTGGCTCCTTCCTGAGAGGCACTAAGAAGGCACCAGCAGCATTGAAGCAGCAGCATCCAAGCCCATCCAGCCACAGACTTTCTGCTCCCAAGAAAGACACAGCTGCATGTGGCCCAAAGACAAGTAAGCACTCTTCACCTGTCTGAACACAACATTCTCAACCTATTCCAGTGAAAAAACCAGAAAGACTATAATTATAGAAAAAAAAATCTAGAAACATGCCTTAAGCATCTGAGTCCTCTTGAAATACCGTTGAACCCCTGCCTTGCTGCTAGCCTGTGACTTGCTTTCCACACAAAGAAGAAAACTTACTTACCTCCTTTCCCCCTCTGAATTCCCCGGGACATTGAGCCCTTAGTGGAAAAGGCAATACACAGTCATGAACACTCACACTATTGCTTTAAATAGCAATTACAAAATTCTGGGTCACCAGTATGAACCTCTGTATTACCACTCACCCTTTTTACTATTAAATATTAATTTCATCATGGCTTTCATGGGGTATCTTTGAGCTCTGAATCTCAGAGGCTCCATGTCTTCCCTAATGGAAGCTGTTTATCAGCATCCTCATCTTATAAACAAGGAAATCAAGGCAGGCACTGGAAGCCAAAGTGACTTGCCCAAGGTCATCTTGCTGACAAAAGGCAGAGATGGGAACACAACTAAAAGCTTCTCCTGCACCCCAGCACAGCAGGAGCCAAAAATTATCTTCTCACACCACATATACCAGTTCTTGTATTTGTTTCTACTGAGTCTACAATAATTAGTACGCAAACACCCATTCACAGGTGTTTGGACTCTGTGCTCAAAACAATGGCTTGTGACAAAAATCTTACTGACAAAGTGCATTTGGGTCCCAGCCTCTTCTTTCACTGCTTACGAGATTCTTGCAACTCTCATCAACAAAGCATATTTGGTAACCGATGTGTGCAAAACCCCCTGCTGCTCATCTTTATATACTGGATTGTTTTAACCAAACCATGACACTGCTGAACATCTTCTGAGTCCCCAGTGCCCACCCGGGTGAAGCAACCACAGTAAGCAGAGAGCACAGTGCTGACGAAAAAACACAGGGTGTGCAACAACCTCCCCCAACCACCGCTGCTATTTTCGTTCTTTCGCTGCTCGCCTGTGCTCCAGAGCCTCAGCAGTGCGGACAGCGGGAGAACAGCCTGGAAGCTCTGGGACGTGCCCCAGCACACACAGGGATCCGCACCGCGCTGTGCTGACAGGCACAGCACAAAGTCCTGCTCGGAGCTCTCATGTCATCGCGGCGTAATGCTGTTGTTACCATGTAAGCGTGTGTAGATATATACACATAGTATATGGCGTATATATATAGTGTGCACAACGCGTGGGTGTATATCATACGGCCACGAAGACACTGTGTACACAATAGTAGTATTATTTACAAGCTCAGATTCGCTGTGTTTTCCACAGGATTTCAAAGGTGCACTTGTACAAGCACACCCAGGATTCGCACCGCCTCAGCATTCCCCGCTCTGCTCCGCAGGCAGGGGCGGCACACGCGGACAGGAGGCCGTGTGCCGGCCGGAGCAGGGATGTTCGTGTCCCCCCTGCAGCCCCCGGC
>WEIU01013810.1:35624-60153 GCA_013389925.1 Aegithalos caudatus | reverse complement strand
GGGCAGCGGCCTCCGCCCTCAGGCACCGCAGGGACACGGGGAGCGCGGTGCGCAAGGACCGCGCGGAGGAGCCGCCCGGCGTGACAAAAGCCCGGCTGCGTATGTAAAAAAATAGTGTCGATTTTATTCAACCTCTTCGTAAGTTCGTAAAATAAAGCTGAGNAAAAAACCCACCGTTTTGAGATCTGGTCGAATAAAAAGCACGGAGCAGATGTTGCAGAATAGCTGAAGGTGTGGTATTCACTCAAAATTCTGAAAGAATTCTTTTCCCGTTGTCTTTTTTTTAAAGTGAAATTGTAGCATTAACAGAGTTACTATTTTAACTTTTCCTCGTTGTTCTTGCTTGACTCTGACAGTCGTGGTTGAGGAAGCAGCCGTCACAAACCTGCGGTCGGACACCACCTCTGCAGGTCCTGCACAGCAATAAGGACAGACTCGGAGGTTCATCATCTCCCTCTGCCCTGAAATGTGCGCCGTGCCAAAACCTGGACCAGCTCACTCCTGCCCTGAACCCCGCACAAGCGTCCCCCTACGGGACCCTGCTTTTAGAGACACTGCACTTAGGGACCAAGTTTTCTGAGCAGGGTGCTGCCAGCTGTACACGGCCGGCTGCTGTGTATCTTGTATCTATCGAAACTTGAAATCTTTCAGATCCCCCGAATTAGCTTTGCAGCCACAAATTAATGCACAGAATTTTACTTTGTGGTCTGGGCAGGTGTTGCAGCTTTCCCCGAGCTCTGGGTGTCCTGGCTAAACAAAGTCCAAGAGACCAAGTACCAAAAGGTTACTGGAACCAATTTTACTGTTTTACCCGATGTAAAAACGCGTTTTCAGCTAGTTTGAGGGTGAACTAAAGTATTACGCTGGTGTAAATGCAAACTTTTCCTATAGTATGTGTGTGCTATTAAGTGGCAAAGTCAGAAAGGACTCCTCTCCCCTAGGAATATATAAAATAAAAATTATTTCAAGAATCCTAGCATCTTTTAGTGTGCAAAATAAAAACAAAAAGAAAACTCTGAGCAGGTCAGTGGAATATGTGTATTCACAGAGAATTTAATTACTGAAGCCAAACTCAGCTATGTGCTTTTGCTTTCAGCATTCCTGTGGGAGAGCTTCAGCAGACTTGAGGGCAGGCATTGACTGGATTAACTCACATCAGGGTTTTCTCTGCTAAAATCCAGATCTGTTAGGACCATGCAAGGTAAAATACGTAGCAGACAATAAATACAAAATCTGGGTCAGTTTTTTCTCCAAGGTTACGTACTGTTGATCCTTTAAACTGAACAATTGTAACACAGCCCAGTATTAATGACACATTTATCTAAAAGGAAAAAGTTTATATATTTTTTGTTGTAGTTGCTGAAAATTTATTACTTTTTTTACAATTGAAAATATAAATATAAGAACATTAAATAAATTTACAAGAAACACTGCAAAGGCAATTAGCCAAAGAGTTAAAGCATTCATATTCCATCTACTAGCTTTCCAGGATGGGCTTTTACCAACATGCAGCTAAAACCCCGTGGATAAACACAACAAATACTTTAAATTCTCACCTTAAAAGCATAGTCAGAGTCATCTTGGATGAAAATGACTGAAAGAACCCATGTGTTGCCCACAGAACCACAACGGGCTTTGAGTACTGAAGAGGTTCAATTGCTAACTCCAACAGTGCCCCCGGTAAGAGGCATGTAACTCATGCTTTTTGTTGAGAAGAGTTTTCAGGGCACCCCACTGAGCCCTCCCCACGTCCAGCATGCACCTGCTTCATGCAGCCCTCTTTACAGGGCCTGGTACACTGCAGTCTGGCACCAGTTTGCCCCAGTTTGCTTTGGGAGCATCCAACTTTTGCCCAAGAATGCAAATTGGAAAAGCAGTGGACACAGCTGCATGTGTGATGAAGAAGAGATAAAACCAGGGCTTAGGCCAATTTCTGTTCAGAAGGTATCTTCACAATGTTGTATGGACTTTCAGCTCTTGTACATGAAGAGCCAAAATCCATATTTTTTCAGGTAATTATCAAAAGAGGAATGAAATTTTGCTTCAGCAATTACTAAGCTAGCACCTCAGTATTTGGTTTGCCAACCTAGAGCCAAAGCACAAGCAGAAATACTCATAAGAATAGCTCAAGAGCTGCCCCTTAAAAAACAGCCTGCAATGAAACAAACAATTTCTCAGCTACTACATATAACAGCTGTCATTAATTATTTCTATTTTTTCTTCAACTTGCCTCCACCCCTCCCTCCAAACTTCTCTACTTTCATCATTGCAAATGAGAAATGGCAGTGTCTCACCACTCAGGATAAATACTGACCCTGGTGAAATCAATGGCAAAAACTGATGAGTTCACTCAAGCCACCAACACAACTTAGTTGTACTTAATAACCTACTGACTACTTTATTTAATACTCCATTCATGACACTCTACTTGAATTATACCCAATTTCTATCCCTCTATGGTGTACTAAAAGGTAGCTAAAGGTTCAAGACCAATTGTGTTTGTTATTTACAGTTCTGCATCTGGTGAATATATTCAAACCCCTGTAAATGATCCACTTACTGGACAAATTAACTTTTGTATCATTCTATGTTCAAGTTAATTAAAGAAAAATGAAAACTTACAATAGAAGTTACAAAATACCAATTATTTTTCTATACATAGGTATATTTAAATTTATATTACAAGAAATAAATATAAAAGTATCACTGAGATGCTTAAAGGTTGGTATTTTCTGCTTATGTACATCACTGCAGAGTTTGCCACTAAAACGTACAAAAACATGAAGACAGTAGCTAACATTTTTAAAGTTAACATTGTATGCACAAGTTGTAACTTTCTACATTTATACAATACTACTAAGCATTATATCCAGAAAAACTTAATTGTAATGAAAAAAAGTCTAAATAAAAATTTTGTTTAAATGTAAAAAAACCTGAAAAACCCCCACTCTGATGAAGAAACAAAATGAAAGTGTGCCAGCTGTAACCTGACATCCTTGTCAAAAAAGTAGGTTCCTTTTCTTTTTTTTTCTTTTTTTTTTTTTTTTAATAATTGTCCTTGTCAATCCATTGCATGGCTGCCTTGAAGTTCCAGTACCATATATTAAATAAAACCAGATCTTGGTCTGCTCACATTATGTAAAACTGCTAAAGTAAAACTCTACTTCACACTGTAAAACAATGTGCTGTTTAAAAGGAAATCACATCTTCTCCATTGAATTTAGGCTTCCTCTCTTTGAAGTCCTTCTGAGCGAGATTTGGCTTTCTTGGCTGCCAGTATCATCCTTGTCTTGAAATACAAGTTGTTTGCCTGAAAAGTCATGGAGACACACATCACCATTCTGTACACTGAAACAAACACCGTTCTTCTCACCGGAAAGATGACCTGTTGAAACAAAAAAGTGCATCCCCTATCAGAATGGTTCAGAATCAAGCCTCCCATGCTCTTTTAGTCACTGTAGGGAGTTCATACACACTCATTTTATCCCTGCAACAGTTTTAAAATGTGTATTTTTGGTACATATTTTGTATACATTTCTTTTTCTGTGTAAAATCCTGATATTTGAGAAATGTTAATCATATTCCAGTCCTGAATCTGGAATAGCATTTCAATAGAAGCAGTGAGACTAAAACCATAAAGTGTTTATAACTGAGTATATTTATGACATAGGTCTTAATTTCTAGAGTGTTTTTTGTTTTAGAGGTGACTTTTTAAAATGAAGTGTTGCAATATTATTTTCAAGTTCCAGCTTTGCGAGGAGAGCAATGAGGTGCAGCAAATCAGAAGGTCCCATGTTCCTATTTAACTGCAGTCTAATACCTTTTGGAGACATTAGCCCAGCTCTTCTGAGATACAACTGCTCCATATTTGGAAAATTAGGTGTAAGGAATTGCCTCCAAGAGGTAATTGCCTCTCTTTGCTGGGACCTATCCAATAATAGGTTTAGCTTCTTATGGAAGTGCTAAGGACCCAGAACTATTTAGTCAAATTATGCAGGCAAGGTACCATACAGCCCTTTTGATATGAATGGAGGATGTGGTACAAGGTTCACAACATTCAAAATAGACAATAAAATAGGAAATGAGGGGGGTCACCCAAGATATCCATGTTTGTAAGTGCATAGGAACAAGGTTTTATCAAAGTTCTTTCAGCTGCTTTTGACACAGGACACACAGACACTCACACTGGAAAGGTCTGATTAGGTGAACATAGTAGGACAGAACTGGAGCACATCCAACAGAATTGGCGTCACTCAATGGTTTAGATTATCAATTTAGCATCTCATTCTAAAATACCCAAAATAACAAAACTTTTTCCAGAAAGCCACAACAGGATCATCCACTGGGTTACTACAACAAACAAGTTCAATTCAAACAAGTTCAATTTCTGCTATCTTTCTTTCTGGTGAGAAAAGCAGTCAAAATGCTTTTGTAGCTATGCATAAGCATGTCAGCTGTTGCAGGGAGAGATGGCAGGGAGAGAGGGAAAAAAAGAACCCTACAAGACATGTAGGCTTTTGTGCCTGAAAATGTCTCTCTTCTACCTAAAAATATTGCCTTACTTTGTATTTAATGATAGTGAGTGTTACTGGATTCCAGTTCTCAACTGATCTGTTACATAAAAAGTATGCTAATTATCACATCATGTGGTGTCCAAACAGGGAGATTTTACAAAGGAATGTTAAAAACCCATAAAAACTCAATTTGGAAAACTGGGTATGTCCAAATGCCATCTCCAGAAGTGTTGTGATTTCTCTGCAATATGCAGTTAGTACACTCAAAGGAACAGTAACCTCTAACCCACATATGAATTCCATAGCTTTTACACTGTACTTCTGAGAGGCTACCTGCTGATATAATCCTGTTGATTATGTGCTGTCTTCTGACAGCATAGGCCAAGAAATGAGGACAACTCAGCCTCTCCAAGCATGTTCAACAACTAAATAATAAGCATTCTAGTTGATTATATGACTTCTTAGCCTCAACTCTTGATCAGTTGGGAAAAATACCTCAGGCACACACAAGTAATGTCCTCTGAATTTTGCTTGACTTAGGGTTTTATATATTACAGATTTGTAAGCTATTTTTGCTGGAAAAATTGACTGTCTTTACTAAGAGCTCAAATCAGCAGCATGACATGTGCCATGCAAGAGTATGAAGAATTAGATTATGTTCACTGAAAAAAGAACAGTTTTTAATTAGTACATTCAATGGTGATTCATATCTAGTCTTCTGAACAGACAAAGAGCCATGGCAAATTGCAACTGAAATTAAGTGCAGTGCTACTTAGACCTGCATTTCAACTTCTCAGGAACAGAGCAGAGGACAGCAGTGCAGAGGACAGTACTATGTTAGAACAGGAAGGATGAAGAATTTTACTTCTGAAGAAATGCTATTTTGCATTATACTTACCATTTCCATTTGCGTGGACTGAGTAATCATTATTCATCAGCAGTGTTGTAGAGTTAGTGGAGTTACTGTTTGATTGTAAGGAATTGGAAGAACTGGATACTCCTTGATTTACAGTCTGCTTCTTTAAACCATTCGTAGCAGTTCTGCTCCAGTCTAAACCAGAAAACAACAAAACTCATACAAGCACTATATAAAAATATAGTTAATAATGCAACTGAACTAATAAAACCAAGGCTTTACACACTTCTTCCAGTATTCGACACAGTTATATTCTCCTAAGAATTTACTGACTCTTGATGTTTAAAACTATTTAAAACTAGTTCCTTTTCTTTTGTCCCTTTTTAAAATACAAGCAGCCAACTGCAAGTTTTACAACTGCAGATCAGATCAGAAAAATAATTGAAGTGCAGTTGATCCTCTAAGTGAAAGTGTATAAAAACAATATGGCTTTATGAGAGGACAACTACTTAGTAACAAAATAACATAAAGTAATTAATGTCTTGTTTGGTTTAAACCATGCTTCACTTTGTTTTTGTGGGAGTCACTGGTAAAACTATGGCTGACCCAGAAGCTGGAACAAATCTTACCGTTTCTAACTGACCAAAAGTCTTCTGCAAAGACAAGCCTTTACCCTGCAGTGGAAGAGGTCATCTCTTAGCAGTTAACAGCTTAAGGCAACAGCATGTAAACATGCAAGAGCTGCATCAGCTACCACCTTTAAAGAGTATAATGTTGGAGGTTTACTGTATCTTGGAAAATAAATTAGAACTGCAACTGCAGCAACATGATTAATTGCTTCTTTTTTTTTTTTTTTTTTTTTTTTTTTTTTTTTTTTTTTTTATTTTTAAAAANTACAAAATACCAGGAACTTAACACTAAATAAAAGTATTCAGAAGTTAAAAAAAAAAATATTTACCAGAGTTTTCAGCCAGCCTGAATTTCCCACAACAAAGATACCTTCTCCACTGTTTACGGACATTCTCCTTTGTTACACAATAGAAGATGAAAATGAAGAACCCTGCAAAGCAATAACATAAACGAGTGTTGCAAAATTCACTTTTACTATTTCCTAATGAACAATGTTTTGGTTCTCTTTCATTTCTTTTAAATTTCTAATAAAAAGTAATGACACCTTTCTTTGCTGAAAAGGTTTACAACTCTGAACACTGCAGAGCACCTTTTCCTTAAATAGATTAGAGGAATTATAACACAAAAGAAAAAACAACTAATACAACCAAAGGCAGAAAGTGCATAACGTTTCCTTCTATCAAATTTCAAGTTGACCTTGAAATTTACTTAATGTTTTTGGAAAAGAATTCAAAGCAATATCAAAGAGAGGGTTTGATACCACACCGTCAGACAAATTAAGCTTTTTTAGCACATGGTATGACACTGTTACATCTTTTATTGGCAGCTACCCTGTTACTACCAATGCTACAAAATTTTGAGCACTCATACAAAGGAAATAACTCAAATCTAAAATAATAATATTTTTACCACAATTTCCAATATTTTCTACAAGGGATAGTGCTCATCCCATCTCCTACCAGTGCCACATTACAGTTTCTTTGTCCACTTCTCATTCACTACTAACTGACACAGGGTGACATCTAACTTTCCCTGCTTAAAAGTTCATCACAATTGCCCCCCTTTAAGGGAAACTGGCACTCAATCTTTGCAGTTTCCAGTCTGCAATTGTATTAGGGAAACAGTTGTATTAGGCTTAGAATGAATAGTAAATAATAGTAAATCAACACAGGAAATAGGGGAGAGGTGTATACACTGAACTGCAATTTTCATTGCTTTAGTCTCTCTGGGAAATCATCCAGCCACTCATCTAAGTGCCATTTAAGCAGAAGTTTGGATTCAAACTTCAGAAGAGCAGTTCAGGTATATTTAGGACACTGTGGACAGCTGCAATACCTCCTGTTTATACAGAAGTCTTTAAAAGCTCTACTTTTGGATATGTCCAGTAGCACCCTGGCCTTTGCAAAACTTTGTTTTTATATCTACTTCACAGATGTTCTTAAGTACTATAATAGGCCATGCTTAGAGCCGGGTCACTAACTTTTAGATGTTGCAGCCTCGCCTGTCTGAATGACCCTTTGCTGAATGTCAAACCTCCCCTAGAAGCCTTAGAGGAATGGAAGAAATGATACTACTTTCACTACATTAATTGCATTATAACGTGAACACTTAGAATAACTTATTCAAAATCATCTGTTTTTTATTAGCATACACTTTTTAAATTACAATATTTATAAATATACCATACCTATATAAATATTATCTAGTTTTTCTGTACCTTTTTGTAACAAAACTGCAATTTAAGATTACTATAAAGCAGTATCATCTCATATTTAATGTAATTAACATGTTACTGCACATATCAAAGTTAAATTTTTATTGCAGAATCTAGAAAATGACATTTCAAAATGTTTTATTTGTTATACACACGGGGCTGTTACATGGAGGACAAACTTACCTTGCAAAGTGTTGAAAATGGTAAAGAGGTAAGTAAATACCTCATTTACTGTGAAGAAAGCAAACCCCCAAGTAATTCCCAACAAGAATGTGAGGCCAGCAACACTCCTAAGGTCTTGGATAGTGGTTTTCCTTTGAGTACCGAGTTGTTTCTTCTTTTTGATACGACAGAGCTGGATCAGCACAACAATGAACATGCTGATATTGATCAGGAATATCAGGCAAAAGTATCCCACAGCAGTAATATAGAAGACAATTCTATTTTTGATCCAGCAGCTAAAACAAAAGAACAGTCTGTCAACCATTATCAGAAAAAGAAATTAAGTGAAATAAACCTGAGACAAACTTGTAGTTTGTTGCACATGCAAACCATTTTTGCCTTTTTATAAAAAAAGTATTCTTTTTTGGCCAAAGGATCTGACCCTTCATATAGGCAATAACCCTAAAACACAAGATATACTGTAGAGTTACACTATTTGAAAACACTACTATTTCCTTCCCCCCTTTTACTTTAAAGAAAAGCTATTTATATGACCTACCTCCACCCCCCACCCTCATCTCCCCCCACAGTACCTCCCTTTAACTCACAATTCATCAGGTCCATTTATTGAAACTTTTCCAGTGGTTATGAGTCCATAATTATCCGGTGATACTGCCAATACAATGGACACAACTACTGCTGGCAACCCTAAAAGATTATGAGCAAACACATACATAAAAATCCTAACAGAGACAACAGTATTATGAGGACTCGAAATTATTGTATTTTTTTACAAAATCTACATTTGTTTCTGAAATTTGGCTGTTGAATTCTGCTGACTACTAGCCATCAGAAAAATTGCAGTGTTCAAACTGCTCAGGAGCACAACTTGCAAAGAAACAAGAAGAGTCCTCCACAGCCAGCTCCAAAACTTTCTGAATAAACCAACAAATAGGATCAGTCTTCAAACTGATTCAAAATATATCTTACAGGATAACTGATTTTCTTTCTTACATATGTTTTACAAAACAAATAGGAGATAAAAATCAGAATCTCTTCCTCTTCTATCCAGCTAGATCTGTTTTTGCTGCTTTTTGTTAGCTAGTCCAGAAATGGAATATATATACTTATTGGCATTTATTCTCAAAATAATGGAAGCATGCACATTCAAAATTGGTTCTATTGTACTAGCACAAGGAAAATTTATCACCCCTTTGCATTGCAGAAGCATCAGTTCTGCAGCTGGGGAGACTCCATGCCTCAGAGAGGTGGAACATACATCATAACATTCAATGATTGCCTAATTTTCCTTTCTGATCTGTGTCACATTCACTGAAATACTTGATAAGAGGAATAATCTATTTAGCATAATAAAGGAAGAAAAAATACATACCCCAACCAACAAGACAAAATTTAAGAATGTATTTCCGTACATAGGTGTTAAAGACTTTCACGAGGGCCAGGTACATGTGGAAAGCCTCCAGGCCCATCCAGGTGAAGGAAACCAAGAGGAAGTAGTGGAGAAATACTGCAACTGCAATGCATAGGCCTCGTGTATCATACAATGCAATCCATGAGTCAAGGAGAAAAACTAAGTTGAGTAGAAGTAGTGCAGCACACAGCTGAATAAGTATTTTGGAGGGGTAATCTCTCCGGATTTTCCTAAGAAAAAAGCAAATTTGTGAGATGACATCAGCTGTCCATGCCTCCCTGGATTATTTCCTCTTCTGCAGTCCCTGGCACTCACAAATACCAAGGAAAAGAATATTTTACATTTTCATTCATACACAATGCTTCACGTGTTGCATTTATACATGGAGTATAATGGAATNTTTTTTTTTTTTTTTACATTGTATGTTGGACTTCTTGTTACATTGCTATTCAAACCCAAAATGTTTCTGTTCTTTATTGCTAAACTAGATCAAGCTTTTGACTGGGTGTCTAAAGCCTTGATAGAGATAAGTCCCAGTCTTAGGATAATGATACTGCTTTTTTGTATGTTGTATCTTAAAGGCACTCCTTCACACTTCTATTATGATAATCCATTATAAAATACTTCAGAGTGCTACTTCTTCACTTCTTACTGCCTAGAGCCTCATGACAATTCACTTGTTCATAAGATTAACATTCCTGAAGACTGAATCAACACCTTCCTGTTGAATTGGCCAAATCTGTGCATTATTTGTGGAGACAGAATCCATAACTATTGAAAAGGATTTCTCAGTGAAGCCTATAATCAATCACAATTGAAGAATAATGGGAGCACAGCTGAATGGGTACTTACTCAAAGGCTATGTAGGTCACAAGAGTAACAGAAAGAAAAATTGCAGAGAGGCCACAGCCTATATATGATATAAAAGTCAGTACCAATTCTTGTGTGGGATTCAAAGGAGTATTTCCATACAAGTCCTAAAACAGAAACAGAAGTTATTTTCAGAGAACAGGTTTATTTAATGGAAAAAGATAAAACCCCCACCAAAATAAATCAAAATGCACCTTTCCCTCTAAGTTTATAAAGAAAAAAAAGGACTTCATTCTTTGCATCATCATCTTTGCTTCATTCTTTGCTCTTACAAAGGTTAGATAAAAAGAAAAAGCAATCTAGTCTTGTAAAGAGCAGGCAGCTGGGATCCATGATCCTTACGCGTCCTTCCAACTTGAGATATTATTTTATAATTCTGTGACTCTAATAGTGAAAACCTGCTTTAAATTTGATTTTCTAATTATTTTTCCTAGAGTATAAACAGCTGCCTAAATATAAAAGCTGCAGCACTTAGAATTTTTTTTTCCTCCAGTGGAACCCATGGACTCTCATTCAACAAGGAGTTTAGGCATGTGACTAATTGATTGTATGGCTATCTGTACTAACACTAAAGTGAATAGAACCTGAGTATTATTTATTAGGTTTTGTGAGTTTATTGGGTCTTCACTTGCTTAAGACAACTCAAGGCTAAATGTGTTCTTGAACAAGGGTAAGATTGCATAATTTTTAAAATAATTACCATCAAAACTGCAAAACTTGTGAGATGGTTGCATGAACAGACTGTTTCATTTACTCTACTTTCTTTAACTATGCAACCTTCGTATGACCAGCCTCCATGTCCACCTGTTAAAAAAAACAGCTTTGTTACTCATAAAAGGTTTTATTCATTTTAACATGAGTTAACACAGCTAAAATAGCATAGCCTCTTGGGTGATCTCATTAGTACTTACCATTTTTATTGAAGTCCCAAAAAACGCATCTAACTGTTGAATTATCCTGTTCAGGAGTAAAAAGAAAACTGTGAGTTTAAGATCAAATGACCTATGAATGATCTACAAAATTCAGGCAAGAATAAACATTGTACACAGCAAAAATGCCTGTTCTACATGAACACAAAATAAATTAAGGTGCATAAAATGACTAATACTGCAAACCACATGCAAAAATATGCTGAACAAATTTGAAGTCACCAGACAGGAGCTAGCTGTTGTGCTTATGCAAAGATTCTGTTGCTGGTAGAACCTTTTGAAGGCTCTTTCATTGTCTTCCCACACCATACAAATTCTTGGGATTTCTCCTCCTTCCAGACTTTGTAACTTTTGAAGTCATGACCACAGAGAAAAGGAAAACCCTTTTCATTTGCAAATATTTGATCACTTTCTACTATCACAATGTTTAAAATTTACACATAGATTTCGTCACACAGAGACAAATTCTATAAATACCAGCAGCACTACACTATATTGCTACAAATACTAATACTTCTACAGTTATATCTCAAAACTTATTATTATGTCAAAACAAGTCAAGATGCCACTAAGCCAGTTCCTGAAAAAAGCTCCAGGTGCATTAGTTGAATCCCTAAAATTTCAGTTTATAATTATTGAGTACTTTAAACTCTTTCAAGATATGAGATAGAAGACTTTAATCCTTGATGTGCCTTTCAGAAAGAGATGATGTGTAAGAATCCTAATACTTCCAAATGACACAATCCTGTGTTTCAGTTCCCTTAAAAAAAAAGAGATTATTTTCTGGCCATGTAACATTCACAAAAGTTGTAACTGCAGCATCTACCATAGCAGCCTCCACTGTCAGTCATTCCTCTAAGAGGTTTTATTCTTTGTAGAATAAAACAGAAGGATAAGTAAGAAAGATGAAAGCTGGATGAATTAGTGATAAAGCAAAATTACCTTACACTATTTGAGAACCAAAATTTATACCAGTGGTAAATAAGCAAACTGGAGTGTTTTTTAATGTCTGTGTGGAGATGAAATCTCTGTACTAATAAAGCAGAACAAGCTGACCTCTATTCTTAGTAAAATGTTTCCACTGCAATAACTTCAGTGGAGGCAACAAAACTGTACTTTAAGTCAGCCAAAATGTAAATTTTACCTGATTAGGCTTGATATTCTGCAAAATGACAGTAACATTTGTTGTTAAGTTGCTAATTGTGAGGTTACCAACACTTGATGATATAACGCTGCTGATTAAAGATGCATTCTTCAAGGACAGATCCTGGAATGACAAAAAAACACCAGATTGTAAAATCCTGAAGGAAACAATTCTAAAGTACAGCACCCACAAGCTCATTTACTATGTGGAGCATGCACTGGACAAAAATAATTACTTTTTAAGTCAGAAGTTTTAAAATGTGTGATTTGGGGAAAAAAAATCCATTCATATTTTGCCCTAAGCTTGAATATAAAGTCCTTATTAACAGTGGGCCAAAAAAAATACCTGGAACACAGTGGTCTTTTTAAAGAAGTTGAATATGATTCTAGAAGCCAAGTCCAACCCTTCAGTGGGTAAATTTTTCAGCAACAATGGAGGAAGTGTAATTGATCCAAGATTGTTTAAATTCTGAATTGCCTGAACTCCTAGAGAGACCTGAAAAATAAACACCATGATTATGCTTTGTTTCAGTCTCCAAATAAATAAATTATGACTTATTTTCAGTTTAAAACTTCAAAATAAATCTCTCTTTAATTACTGTCATAATAAACCCACTGCTGCTCTCATTCCTCTCCTGCTGCAATGCATAAAATAGCACAGGACTGAAAAGGATGCATCCCATTTCAGGTCTTCTTACCATTGAAAATAATCTAGCTTTAAGCATTTCCCTACAAGGATATAACACACCACTGTGTGTTTTGAATTGATTTGGAAAAGGTGAGGAGCAGAAACCCAGGTAGCTCTATATAACTGTAACTGTGTAGGGAGATCAACATTTTACAGCATGAAAGCCTGCAAAGGCAGAAAATTTTTATACCCTGTAGGAAGTATGTCAGAATTCAGAAAAAGTGTAAATAGCCATTATTTGTCAATACATTTTGAAGTCCAGTATGTTAAGTTTATGTTCGTAGATAAGAAAATAAACCCTAACTTTTTGATCATGTAGCAAAAATTACAAAAGTAAACTGGATACTAAAAATTCAGGTACCTCAGGAACTTAGTGATCTAATATTGTACAAAAAGGGATCTGAACTTTCACCCATCTTATGTGTTAAACCTTTTATGTGCTGCGCTTACAGACCAGGGAGCTTTGCTTAGTACAAAATCTCTCAACATTCCTGTTGTGCATTAGTCTTTACATACAGATATCATCACCTCAGAGCTCCTGGGAGAAGTGAAACATTATTAGTACTGCAGAAAGAAATTATCTGAGTATTGAAAGAATGGCTGTAATAAGAGTAACAGTGTGAACTCCCCCAAGTGCTCTAACAATGTGGTTTAACTTATCTGTTTAGACCAGCACACTCAAAACATTTTTATCATATATCCCCTAAAAGTTTTTGAGCATGAACCCCAATATAAACCTACCCGTAAGTTACATGTATGAATTAGTGTACCAATATATTATGCAAGTTATAAAATATTTTTTAAATTAAGGAGATTAAAAATGACTTTTAAAATGTATTATTTATTTATTAATCATATAAATAACATTTTCCTGCACTGCAAAGGTCTGCCATGTGCACACCCTGGGGTACTCAAACCCCACTTTGGAGATCATTGGTGTAGACAGCCAGCAAAGAAATGCTGAATCATTCCACAATTCCACAACTCTTGTTGCTCTAGTTTGAAGTAGATGATACTTATTGAAAATTTTCAGTGTTTCATTGCCAGTGCCATGAAATAAAAAATCATTCCTTAGCAAATATCTCTATATCAGCACTACCACCTCCTAGTTATCTGACATTCATGCACTATATATTGCCAAGAAATAGAAAATAATTCTAATGTTAAACATTTATATAATTTTCAGTAACAGAAAAGTTCCGGTACTACGTATGGCTTACGATACATTAAGCTATTTTCTTCTCTGAGGAGGAAGAATGTGTCAAAATTGGTCCAAAAACTTTCCATCTCTCCTTGTTTAAGCCTCCAAGGCTGGTATTGTCCATTATTTTCTCTGTCAGGAGGGAGGTTTTGAATGAGATAAAGGGGATCCAACCAAACTTTCTAAGCACTTCTTTCTTGGTGAGAAGCCATTAGTGACAAATGGCTGAGCATCATTATCCAAGCAACATCCATAATAGTTCTTTCCCAGAACCATCTACAATTATTTCTTTCTAACAGATGAAGCCATTTGGCAACACTCCTTGACAAATTTCAGCACTGTCATGGTGGTTGAATAAATGACTCATAATTCAGGGGGGTTGAAGCAAAGTTATTCTGCCAAGCACTTTGTCCATTCTGGTGTTCTAGCTGTACCCTCTCCAACAGCTTATTAGTTCTGCCAGTTTCTGCTAAGTCAGCTCTCTTTTACACCTATTTACACAGTTGAAAATTAAAGGAAAAACTGTGAAGGGCTTAAAGAAAAGTCTGAAACTAACATGAACTAAAGATCCTGAAAATGACATAAACAAAACCAAACTCATGTTCCTATAAATATAAAACCATAAACACTTTAAAATAAATGTTTGACAATTTGTAGGTATAGTAAGTATTTTATAACCTGGAGATCAGCTGAGTCCTGGACAGCAAAAGATATTTCGCTGGAGCGGATTCTATTGGTTTTGACAACTGCCAGAGCCAAGGAAGGAGAGACAAATTCAGCAGATGATGTTGACAAGTTTAGTTTAAAGCCAATATAGTCCACCAGTTTTATAATTCTGTTGAGAAAAAGTATATTTAGTATTACCAAGCAAATACATCCAAAATGCTTAAGCAAGTTATGGTTATGAAGCAATAATCTGAGTCTAGTGCAAAATGCTCACTTATTATTGTGTCGACAAAAAAATCCCCAATGTTTTCCATGGCATTATATTATAGTAGAGCTGGTAACATTAGAATGGCAGTCCTTCCGTTTTGAATATTTGCATTAAAGAACAATACATATTTTTCTGGATTATGATTATGAGAAAGTGAACATGCTGAAGCCAATTTATCAAGACAGTAAATACAACACTTGCCAAAATTACTTACCTGTTAGAAATTCGTGGTGGTAATGGCTGAGAAGCAGTGAGGATACTGCTCACCTCATTAACCATCCTTTCTACATCTTTTGGCTCTATTTTTCCAGCTGCTAAATCGTTTTCTATTTTGGACACAATTTGCTCAGCTGTGGCAATGCTAATGGTGGTGTGTACAGAAGTTATATTTGTGGTAGCTGAGAGGGTTTTTCCTGTGACAAATGAAAAGTTAAACATTGTATTCAACAAATGATATAAGCTTGGAGAAGCAGAAAAATTAAACAGCTCTCTTGATTAAAAACTTGTATCACTACTCATAAGGTTTCTCAACAAGTTATGTAATTCCTCCCTATCAGCTACTTTGCAGAGAGTGGTAATTTAAATCTCATGAAAACATAAAGCAAGGTTTCAAACTGCCAATATTAATTTCACGTTTTATTGATTTCAAAGTTCCTCACAGACCTTTAATATATTAAATAACCTATTATTTGATTTTTTAGTCACTGAATGCCTGAATATAGAGTAAAATCAAGATAGTGTCAGAAATTTGAAAAGAAGTAAAGATGTGTACAACTTTCATGAGAAAATACCTAGCCACTAAGAAGATTCCCAGTCAATAACAATATTTTAAGGATGGTCCAACAATTACCATGCAATATTTTAAATATTAGGTTAGTTAAAAAAATCTACCTTGCTCTCTGACTTTTTTTTTTTTTTTTTTGTCCAAAAGACATTTGTTCTAATGGGGATTGAGCACTGTACCTACTTAGGACAGTTACAAACAATGGTGTAGGGTGAGGTAGCACTCCCCATGCCCAAAGGCATCAGAATATATTTTAAAATATGTGCACATCAAGTGAAAGTTGTCTCAAGGTTTTCACACAGAATAGAATCACAAAACCATTTAGGCTGGAAAAGCTATAAGATCATAAAGTCCAGCCTTTGACTAAATATCACCTTGTAAACCAGAGCACTGAGGGCCATGTCCAGTTGTTTCTTGAACATCTCCAGAGATGGTGACTGCTCCCTGGTCACCCCATTCCAGTGCTTAACAACCCTTTCAAAGAATAAATTCTTCCTGGTGTCCAACAACCTCCCTGGCACAGCTTGTGGCCATTTACTCCTACCCTGTCACTGGCTGCCTGAGAAAAGAGGCCAACCCCCACCTAGCTACAATCTCCTTTCAGGGAGCTGTACAGAGTGATAAGGTCACCCCTGAGACTCCTCTTCTCCAGACCCTTCCCCAGCCCTGTTGCCCTCCTCTGGACTCACTCTAGCACCTCAATGTCTTTCTTGTAGTGAGGGGTCCAGAAATGGACACGAGGTGTGAGGTGTGGCCTCACCAGTGCCGAGTACAGGGGACAATCCCTGCCCTGCTCCTGCTGGCTACACTATTGCTGACACAGGCCAGGATGCTCTTGGTCTTCTTGGCTACCTGGGCACACCCTGGTTCATGTGCAGCCACTGTCAGCCAGCACTACCAGATCCTTTTCCTTCAGGCAGCTTTCAGACACTATTCCCCAAGCCTGGACTGTTCCCTAGGTGTTAGCCAAGTGGAGGACCCAGCACTTGGCCTTCTTGAGCCGCTCATACAGTTGACCTCAGTCATCAATCCAGCCCATCCAGATCCCTCTGTAGAACCTTCTTATCCTCCAGCAGATCAACATCCAAAGTAACTCACAATAATTGTAAGTTTACCTTTCATATATATAACATTATTTAATTATGTTTAAAAACAAATCCAGTATATGGAATTCAAACAAAACAAATTATTTACTTGTCATATTTACCTGGGGTCCCATGGCCATCAATAGTAGAATGAGGACGAGAAGCTGAGACAGAATGGTTGACAGGACTCACAGTAGGGGTCAAAGATATTGTGAAAGGAGTAAGGGGAAGAATAGGTACTGTACTAACATTTTTGTGACCAGATATAGGTTGGCTTGTAGCAGGGGGAATTTGTGCAACAGATTCAGTGATAGCATCAAAGTGGCGATTTATAATTGGAAGTCTGTGAGGCTCAGAAGAAGAAAGTGAAGGATGTTTAGTGAAACCTACAGAAGGAGAAAGTGTTGTAGAAGTCTTGCTAAGGTGTGCAGCATCAGATTTAATTGAGAAAGCAGCATTAGTGACAGATTCTGTAGCAGGTATGGGAACAATGATGGTTTGATTAGAAGTTATGGAGGAAAAAGTTGACATGGTAGGTTGAGCAAGAGACTCGGAAGAGGAATGTGTAGTGGTAACACTGGTGGAAGGCACAGAATTTTTAGAGAGAGGGTTTGTAAGTGGAGATGTGGAAAGAGTTCCAGAGAAATAAATTTCTGTTAATGGTGGGATCAGTGGTCTAACTGTGGGGCTTTGTTTATCAGAAAGTATAGTGGGGGCAATAAAAGAATTAGATTTGAGGAAAGTCTTTTTAGGGAGAGAAGGAGAATGAGAGGAAGGAACCCATATAAGATGAGGTGGCACTTGTATAGTACTGTAAAAGAAAAAAAGGTACAAAAATCCAGGTTAAGTTTAACATTTTTTCTATTTTAAAGAAAAAAAGTTATAATAGAGGAATACATATAAATTATATGGGCATACTACTAATAGTGTCTATTTTAAAATCAGTCAGATTGGATGTTTTATGTTCTAATATCTAGAGGGTTCTGACATACTATTTTGCTGTAGTTGTTAACTAGTAAGTCCATAAACAAATACTACTACTGCCTTTGCTTCTTGTTCTGAAGGTGAGCTGTTGTTGAACACAAAAGCTAGATGCATCACGGAAAAAATAAAAATTAAAAAAAAGGGATAAGAAGGGAGGGAAGGGAAAGAAGGAGGAAAGAGGAGGGAGCTACATTGGAAAATGCCTGTCAGCTTTTTCTTCTGGAGACCTTTCTGGCTACTACACTGAAGCATTGACTCTAGCCATGTATTAGGAAATAAGCAAGTCAAATTTTGTATTTATACTTACTACATTTGTAATTCTTCAGCAGTCAAGGAACAATACTTCTGTGATGAACAGCAGCACCGATCTGAGATGACAAAGAAGCATTATCCTTAAGCATAACAACTTAATACCATTAGCAGAATATTTAACCATGTGTATTATGTCTTTAAACAACAGTATATACTGCATAATTTATTTTGAAGTGTGTTCTCAAATTAGTTTTGCAAAACAAAGGAACTCTTGACCACTCAGAATAGTGCCATAGCCCCAGATTTTTGTTCAATGCCTGACAAGTTCAGTTTTCTCTTTTTTTAAAAAAGTTTTGACAAACCAAAATGCAACACTACAACTTTTAAAACAGAGATAAATGGTATGAGCCAGTACTACACCCTGTCAAATATCACTAAGAAAGTTTGGCTACTTAACAACCCTTTTAATTCAGATTGTCATTTCAGCAAGACATTTATGTTCTCAGCTTAATTTACAACTAATCCTTTCAAAGTGTGCTCTATTAAAGTAGCCAGCAATTTTACACCAAAATGTTCTATAAAGTTATTTCTATCACATGATGCCTGAGAAGGCTGACCTGGAAACTACAACTTTAGGCATCACACATACACCCCCAAAAATCAGAGGGCTGCATTTTTATGCATTTACATTGCTCAAAACTGAAAATATTGTGATCTAAAAGTAATTATCTTGTCTTTTTAGCTACTTGAAGACCACATGTAAAGACAAATTGTGAAGAGACTGTTTAAAGCATAACTTACCAAGCTGACTTATTTTTGCTTTCTCTGTTAAACTGCTTATATTCTCTCTCTCAGCCAGCTTCATTATGAAATTGCAGTGTGTACTATAATGAGAAGAAAAAAGCTTAAGACTCAAGAAACAGAGCTGCTGCATCTTTATAACACATGGAACTAACATCAAATGTTAAATGAGAGCACATTAACACAATTGCTATGTGAAAGCACATTTTTCCTAGGCTCTGTCAGATTTGGGCATATTTTTAATGCACATAAATCACTATGCCAGGCTGATTAGAAGCATAATACATCAATTTGTGTATTTTTTTATTGTCCCTTGTATCTACTATGTTAAATCTTAAATAGGGTCCTCCCTGATCAATGTTGGTCATTAAAGAGTTGGTAATTTTGTAAGGATAATAATGTAATCTCCACTGTTAGTGTAAATATGCCAGTGCTTATGGAACCTCCATCACCTGGGGAAGCCAGCATTCTGTCTAGAAGAGAGAACTTCACTGACACATTCAAGCTTGTAACTCCATCTTTATGACTACAGTTCAAGGACTTGAAGCCCTTCCTAGGCCAGGGAACCTCCAGTAAAAATTTTTCATATTCAGCAAATGCAGACTTAGAGATGAATGAAAAGGTTTCTTTCCAGCTCCTAAGAATGAAAAGCTTGCCCTAGTGACTGCCAGTATATGACATGAAGGTGTGATCTGCCTGCTTTCTGTCTATTTTATTTGAGTGTTTTGGACTTTTCTTTCATCCTAATCCAGGAAGATAAAATCCAGATTAAAATATTTGGGGAAATGAAATTTCACATTTTGTTTTACAATACAGTGTTTTGAAGCTGATCATTTTAAAGGACAATTTAATGGTGAGTAGCAATTAAACTTAGAGACATCATCAATGTTTCAGGGCTTCCAGGATCACCTCTCTGGAGGAGCTTTGCCATTCGGATAATCCACCATTTCCAGACTCTGAACTGGTTACATCCTCAGGCTCCCTCTACCCCAAGGATGGTTTCCCAAGCTGAAGAACAACAACTTGGGATGTCTCAAGCAAATCCCTCATAAAGATTGCATTGCATTCACAAGTTCTGGAATTCTGGTGCTCCCAGTTACGTGACTCAGATGCACAAGGAATATGGCAGGGAAGCCTGGGCTTCAGCAGAAGACTAATGAGAAGCAATACATTCGGGTTAAATGAAACCAAAAAATTCTAGAAGGTTTTTCAAAATCACTAATGCCAGGACAAAAATGAAATCAGAATTCCTTTGTTAATCTATATATTTCTCCAGCCTGTTTCTTGAACTTCCTAGAGAGTTTTGTCTTTTTCCTCTGTTACAGAGCCATGCATACTTCACATATCACAAGACAATATATGAGCTTTTAAATATTTTGTCTTTAAAAATTTTAAAACAAACCTCTGGTTTTCTGCACTGCATTCCATAACGGAGGACTGTAATGAAAAATGAAAACAGAAAAAATTGGTTTATAAGGAGAAATCAGGAGTGATGCTTTATCAGAATTAAGTTGGAAAAAAGTTTCCAAACAGTAACAACAATCAGTAATCTTACCTCACTTACTGCTCGCAAGGTTTTGTTGAACTCTGAAATGCTTTAAAATACAGTATTACTGTTATGTAGGATTTTTAGTTATGTTTCTAAAAACAATTATAACAACAATAAAAAAATCACCAAGAAAAAGAATTTTTTTCCAGTTAATCAATGTTTTTATAAAGTCAGGCCAGTTCTAATACTGTAAACCAAATTTTCAGAGCATTAAACATTTGAAGAGCTGACTTTTATTAGTCACTACACAAACTAAATTTAAACCTCCATGATCACATTTGAACATCAACCCATTGTAAATGTTATTTAAAAGAGCAAAAGATAAATCTTAATGTTGCCTTTTGCCAAGCATTACTTGGAATAGAACTCTAAATTTATACTCAAAGCCACAGAAATAGAATGAGTAAGAAATACAGATTTCTTCTACAAACAAGATTTGTTGGCCAACCACATATTTTTGATGTTCAGGGCAAATTTGGGAAATATTCACTCATTCAAACCTCTCCTTATAAAGACGGGGAAAGAAAAAACTACACCAAAATAAAATCATAGATATGACTTCACTAATATTTATTGAAGAACATGCAGCTAGGAAAGTTCTACCAGACAGGCTGAATTATTTCCTACCAGACAGACTATCCTTAAATTATAACAAACATCTGGTGTACCATTTTTAAAAGAAACTCCAGTGCTACATAAACTAATTAAGAATATTCTAACCAGTATGAACTTTATGTTAAAGGGCAAGAACTTACAACTGGTGAAATTTTTGATGTGCAGGAATAACACAAAGTCTGCTCAACACATGGATAGTCTCACTTCATCTTTTTCAAATATAAAAAAGATTTCAAGCCTTATTCAGAATTACTTACCTCAGTTCTTGTGGGGTATGTGCTGGAATTTCAATTAATTTCTTGACTTGCTTGTGGGTGGTTATGTTATTAATCTGTTAGGAAAAAAGATCCCACGTCTAAGTACAACCAGTAATTTTTAGCCTTAAAAGAAAATTGTTCATTTCACACATTTTAATAGGCTGAAATTACATAGATAAGAAGCACATTTTCTTGTGAATACACTGCAACAAGTATGCATTTACCATGACATTGTTGTCACAAGTTATTGAGGAACTGTTGATCTAGTATAGACCAAACCCCAAAATCTTTGTGAAAGGTAGGGGCAAAAGGACAGGAAACTCACCATGTCTTATGCTAGAAAAAGAGGAATTTGGCTTAGTTTGCAACAAAGACAGCTTAGTACAGACACTGAATGAATTTCTTAACACTAAGTGCAACTATGGGACAAGCTCCATAAATGTCATAAATAATAGATGACAGAACACTGGCAGTGAGAATTCAAAAACTGTAGTGAAAGACATGATAGAACTGATCTAAATAAGTATGATCTAGCATTAGGGGCTGGGGATACACTGAGGTTTATCTAAAAACCCTTTCTGTAGATTAATTCTTATGCTCTTCTGGTTACCAGCATTACTGGTTATTTTTATGTTTCATGCAAGCAGCAAGGGCCATGAACAAAACCATCATCCAATATATGTGGAATTGACTTCCCCTAACAAAAATTCTTCTAAAAAGCAAGAGTTTCAAGAGATGGAAGCTTTTTTCCAGAAGCTGTGATGTAATGTTACCATGCTAGGACAGTTTCAGTAGGCATTATCACCACTGAAACACCACAGAATGTAGAGGTGGCTTTTGCCAGGGGCATATCCCTGCCCAAACTCAATGCTCCACGTGCAGCTGTGCAGTAGCTCAGTTACACTGCTGAGTACTCTCATGCTTTCAGGGACTGACATGTGAAATCTCAGGCTAAGGACTGACAGGGATGTGCAGGATAAAGATACAAGGTCCTTCTTTTTTCCTCCCCTCAGTTTCCATCTGTAACAATTAAACATTCTCATCCTCATAATATTATCTTGGTACTGGATCATCTATGTGGTCCTTGCCATGCATGACACTGTCTTCCCAAACCTCTCCTCTGCTGTATAAATGGACACATCATGTCACATAAGCCTGTTACAAAATTAATAACTCAGTAACCTCAAGCCACAAAACATAGAATGATCATGCAAAAGCATAATCAAAAAAATACACAAAAAAAAGCATAATGAGAATCTCAACATGAATTATTCCAGGATATAATCCAACTTTAATTATGCCCAAATAGCTGCCATCTAATGCTCATCTTCTAAAGGCAAGTGCCTAAATTAATCTCCAAAGGAAGATCCTTGCATTAGGATCTTTTAGTGCCTAAATGTAAATTTCTGAAATTACCCAGGGCTTCCCCCTCCTTCCCCACCCTGTGTAGAGAATACAGGTCCTTACTGTAGGAAGATTTCATAGCTGGAATTTTAAAATTTAGCAGCAAAGCAGCTGTTTAAAACAGAGCTGTTCCATCCACTTGCAAACAGTAACTTACTGCAAACACAGTAAGAATCATGTTACTTATTTTAAGTGTAGACAATGAAACTCACTTCAACCTTCCTTACAACAAAGTTTTAAAAGAGAGAATACTTACTATTTCTACATTTAGTGATGCATTACTTTCTTCGCTTGCCCGAAGTTTTACCCTGCCCACATAGAACACTAAAACCAAAAGTAAAAAAAGTTAGTAAAACCAATGCTGAAATACAGAATGTAAAAATTTTTGAGAATTGAAAAATTTACTGTCCTGTATTTTCATACAAGGGCAACAGGAACACTTGCACTAGCTTATGTATTTTTGCAATTGTTCTTCCATGTTTTCACCTATTTCAACAAATGAACTAGTCCATTAGCTTCAATATTTTCCATATATTTAATTTTGATGGTCATCCCTAAATTCTGCATAATCTTTTCCCAAAACAGAAAAACTGCCCTTCACATTACTATAAATAGAACTCCATAGCTTACTGGTTTCTTGGTTTTTTTTTTTTGCAATTTTTTTCTGCAACTGTGTGCCTTTGAAGAGAAACCAAAGACGAAAAATATGAGACTCTAAACAGTTTTTAACCTCCCCACTTTTAGTATTTTTTTTAATTCATATAAAATCTCCCTAAATTTACAAGGAATTTTTTACAGACCTAGCTTTTACATGGCAACTAAGCATTGCTTCATTACTCAGAGTATAAAATAGTTGGACAAGATTTTTATTTAAAAAAAGGAAAAAGAAAACTACTAACCTGAATAATTACAGGAATGTGTTACATTGCATACAATGGTTTCTCCTGCTATAGATTTTTTTGGAAAAAAAAAAACAAAACAACTACTGAGTAAAATGTTAAACTTAAATCCAATATTATCATATGTATTTACAATCATTCCAGCGTTTGAAATGTAAATGTCTTTATATTCTGGAAGTATTTGACATACTGTCTAGGCTTCACCTCTCCACAGCACTTACCATGACATTTTGCAAGACTTAGTATTCAAAAATAAGCTGCCTTTGATTAATTAATTTTGAATAAATTTCTGTAACTATTTTGACAGAAGACTTACATTGCAAATGGTCTCAATATTTTCTTTTTAAAAATTTAAATAGAAACAGAAATCAGCATAAAATTGATAAGCTCTTTAATTATCAAAGAATTCAATCACTACGCAGCATATTGTCTGCTTCTGAGCTCCTACTATGGCTCCATGTGCTAGCATGAAGCTAAAACTGTTCTACCTGATGGAATTCAAGCTATGATGACAGCAACCATGTACACTCTTATCTAGTACAACATGCCTTCATTTAGTTACACCAAGCTTTTGGCTGCTCCATAGTTCCCATATTTTTAATACAACGTACACTGCTGAGAAATAACACTGATCCTAAATTAGGGTGCTGTAAACAGATGGCTCTGTTGTATAATTTCAAAATAAAGCACTGGAAAGGATATTTGCATCCAAGACAAAACTCCTATACTTGTTCATTAAAACAACTTTCCTTACTTAAGCAGATGGATTGGCCTCCACTAACAGAAAAAAACCAAATTCTACTTTTTCTGCTGTTGTCATTAGTTA
>WEIU01013810.1:6812-31816 GCA_013389925.1 Aegithalos caudatus | reverse complement strand
GTGGTGGTTTTTTTTTTTTTTTTTTTTTTTTTTTTTTTTTTTTTTTTTTTTGAGAAATACTGGACAGTTTGAATTGTATAATGTTACAAAACGATAATTGTATGATGTTAAAGATCCAAGATATGTGCCTGAAAGCTACATGCTAATCCTGAGTGTTTTGCTAATTCTGGGAATGGGAATTGGAAAAAAACATGACCTTCTATGTGGATGGGGATGAAGAACTTTTCTCAGACTTTTTATAATAACAGTAAAACTTGCCACTTAAAATTTATCCCATTCATATAGATTCTCTTTTCTATCCTGTAAAAAGCAGCAATAAATAAAAACCTAACTCATTTCAAGTCTGAACCTGCAATCTTAACAGGAACCAGCCAACAACTTATATAGCAAACACTAGCTATTATATTTTTTTATTGTCACAGTCAGTGTTTTGATCAAAAAGGAATTAGGAAAATTGATATCTTGTTCATGTAGCAACTTTTAAGTTGGCCCTTTCAGTCACTTGGTGTTTTTTGATACGGTCAGAGAAAAGTCAAGTTACAGGTCACGGTTATCACAGAAATATAATCTAATGAACAGCTGGATGCAAACATGAAGCACTATGTAAAAAATAGGCTTAAGGTATTTCAACATCTCTCAAAGGTCAAAAGTCATCGTATAATGTTACTTACAATAAACTAATTTTACTGTAAAGCCTTTCTTATTGCTGCAGAAGACTTAAATCAGACATACCAGAAGTCCCTGAAGAAAAGCAGACTTTTTTATTAAAATAGTAAACAAGGATTTTCTGAAATGCTGAACATTCATGAATTCCTTGTTCCAGAAAGATTACTTTGCTTCCCTTACTGAAAACTAGCAACAGCTTCCTTTCAAAGGATAAATGTGAATATGATTTCTCTAATGAAGGGAGAATCAGAATCATCTCAGTCCCTTCATTTTCATTTTCTCTGGAAAATTACTGATGCTACTTGCACCACAAAGTTAACTAAAAAGCCACAAGGATGAAATGGAAAATTAATTTGCAAATGTTTGCCTATGCTTAACTATCTCCAAGAATTAAAAAGTAACAGCAGCAGCAATCTTACTACACACTTTCTAAAACAGGAGAACAATGGGGCAAAATCCCACAGAACCCCAACATACCTGTTATTTTTCTGCTAGGTAGCGTAGCAGTAGTTTCAACTGGAAAATAAGAAGATTTTTTAGGAGCAGAAGATTTTATATATATTTGTACACATGCATATACATACACAACACTTTTCTAAACACAACCATTTTAGATGTGGTACTCACCTCACTTCAAAATGGTTTGCAAAACTACTTTGCAAAAGTAGTTTTTTTCTCATCCATTGAGAAATATGTGTCAAGACTTTTTGAGAGATGGAAGTTACACTCCTTTGAGTTCAGTTTTTTCCTCAGTTTATCTTTTTTATACTTATGGAAGATACAGATTAGGCCATGAGCTTTGCCACTTCTCTTCCATTGCCAGTGTCTTCAGAAACCTATTCAGCATATTTGCTTGAGTGAAGATGAAGATGACTAAAATAGCAGCAACTAAAACTGTAACCTGTATATGAACAGTATATGAACATCATGATGTGCGTGCACATCATATAAATACATGTGCAAGAGCTGCACCACCAAAGAACATCTCAACAGTGAAAGATCAGGCTGCCAGAAATGAAGCAGCTCAGGTGGACTGAAAAGGTGAGCTGGGATAAAAAGGTGAGTTATTTCCAGCTCAATGGGCCCATGAAACATGTTCCCACGGACACCCAGGGAGAGATGCAACACACAGATGGGGCTCTTGATGGGTGGATCTGACAATTGAAGCCATCACACTCATTAATGTGAAATGTGACATCATCAAGTAGCCAAGTGACTGAAGCTTCCCTGGAATAACAATGGTGGTTGGGCTGTCAAGGAGGAGGCCCAGCAGATGGATTAAATCACACCATGCAGGTTCGCTGAAGGCAAGTGCTTCCTCTGGTGGAGGAAAAGTAGCAGACAGCTCCAAATGTTCCCTGAAGCTGTCACCATTCAAAACACCATCCTGGGCCTTGAAAAACAAGCAGCAACACAGCATCACCTATACTTAAAGCACTGTTACCTATTTCAGCACCTGTCTGGGCAGAGGAAGAAAAATTCTTCTCAAGTCAGTGAACCTGGTGGGACACTAAGCATAGTCATGATTCAAGTCCAAGGGTGGCAGGAGAAGAGAGAGATTCTCTCCAAATGGTTGGAGTAGGTGGGACAGTTTCTCCACAGGTAGTGCCTTGCTATCTGGCCAGTCCCTCTGGTGGGTACTAAACCAAGCCAGACAGACCATGTGCAATGGACATCACCCAGATCCTTGGAGATCTCGTTGCTGTCCAGGCTGCTGTAGATTACCTCCACCCCTGCTAAAGCCCTCAGATACTGACACCTTCATTCTTCCATCACTGGTGGTCGTAGTCTACATGATCATCTCAGATTCTGAATCCAGTCATGCAAGCTCAAATCTCTGTGGGACCTCCAGTAACCAATCACTTGGAAACAACACACAGGAAAGTACTCTGAGGGAACAAATTCCTAGGTAGCAATGTATGCAGGAGAATTTGGGCAGATGCCCAGAGCAGCTTTCATCTCTGACAGCATGGTATGAGTTTATACCCAAACAGCCAAGGAATCCTGGTGAGAAGGCAGACCTTGCAGGAAGAATGTCTTGCTTACAACAAAGACAGATAATTTTGGTACTGTGTTGGGTCCTGGCATACACCTACCAGGCCTGTGTCCCACACCCCAGAAGGGGCAATAGGATCTCTGGACCTAAGAAAAAACAAATGCATGCTGCAGCTGAAAATCAGAGACTCAAGGGGGAGTTATGGAATTGGAGGTTGACCCAGTTAGGGAAGGAGGAAGAAGATCCTCAGGAGAAGATGTAGGAAGACAACTCAGAAGAGGCAGCCTGTTCTGCAGCAGGACAGCCACAAGAACAGGAGAGGCAAATGACAGAAATCATAAATGAGACAGAAATTAACCAGTCCCTATTCCTGAGCAAAATATGGGAGGCACAAAGATGACAGATGCCAGCCAGGCAAAGAGGATTGCTGCCTGGCTACCCCAATGCTAGGATACTGGGACCAATGATCTTAAGTCAGAGACAACATGAGAGCTTGACAAGATGAAAAATGTCAGTTCATTTTTGTTCAATGTCATACACTGCATGAAGCTAAAAGCAGCAACTCTGAAATACGGCAGGATGAATACATGGAAATCAGATTAATTGCACTACAATTTTTTAGGAGATTTCCATGAAATTGTTAGTTTTAGTTAATTTACATCCTGGGTAGAAAATTTCTTATGTAGAAGAAAGAGAGAGAGAACCAATATTCTAGTAAAATAATACTTACAAAATAACCCATATCCATTAAGTCAAAGCATAAGTAAAAATCCACACCTTTATACATATCAGCCTACTGAATTTAAACTCCCTCAGTAAATATAAAACAAAATTACATCAAACATCTCTTCTGAAAAAACAAGGATTCTGCCTACAGAGAAGTAAAATTGCTCTTCTTGACAATTAGAACTGTATGAACTTCATAGATAATGAAAATCTGAATATAACCCTAATTTTTATAATGATTTTAAAGGAAAATTAGGACTTCTTGCTACATGTTAAGTTCAGGTAAAATACATTTGCATATTCATGTAAGGTTTATGTTCTAGAGCTCTTATGTACAAGTGCTGTTACTTTAACATTGTAAAATGATTAGGAATTGCAGATGCTATAACATTATTTTCTTACCACCTAGTGTAGGCTTGGGGAAGACCCTTAATACAAAACCAAGACAATAATATGCAGAACTGAAGCAGTAGTCAGATAAAACTATTCTGTATTGTTTAAACAGTACATAATTTTTAAGGTAGAATGGGGTGAATAAAGATAATTGACTGAAGAACTGGTTAGAGAAGGAAGCATCCTTCCATAGGTGGGCAATCTGACTTTGCTATCACAGCAAGTGAATTCTATCTCCAAAAGTTTACCTGTTACTAATCCTGTCTTAATCAGTGCAAAAGCCCTTATCTCAAAAAAAAAAAAAACCCCAAAAAACACCCCCCCCCCCCCAAAGGAGGACCCACCTGAATATGCAGCACCTCAGAGCAAATACCATGACCCTGCTTCTTCCACCAATTAAAAAAAATAAAATCTGTACAGGGAATCTAACTTTAAGATCTTTCTCACAAACTCTTGTGGATTCAGAGGAGACAGTCTTGCTGTATACAAGCTGCCTTTTGCATCCTCCATATCCCTTCAACCACATAGTGAATTTTTGAAAATACAAGTAGTACCCTGAGGTAGGTACAAAAATTGTTCATTAACATACTTAGTTTTGTATGTTAGTAAAAAGACAGTGAGCAATAAAAATGCCAAATGCTTTTAATAGCACATCCAGCAGTACAGGGAGTAAACCAAGCTAAACACCAGCCATGATTATGGAGCTGGCAAATGCAGCAACTGATGATGGCATGCATAATCTGAGAGGCACTTTTTTAATGGACACCAGTCTAACCATGACTTCTCTTACAGCACCATAGTCTTATGTCTACAGTTGCTAGAAATTATCCATGAGTATGAGACTTGTCATTTATCAAGGTCCAGCTTTTAGTTCATTCCCCAAGTCTTTAATCAGAATCACCTTTGCATACAGAAAGGAGGAATGAGGAGATATATATAATTTATTTGTTAGCCCTCCTCCTTTGTTGTGTTTAAGAACAAGAAAAACATTAATAGATTTATTTGGAGAAGGATTAGAGTTCAATCTAAAATATCCCTAACGCTGGCATGTAAAAAGGAAAGTAAAGTAACTCAGATGTGTTAGTTACAAGCTAATAGAAATTTTATTGCCTTAGGTTGTTTATTATTGATAAGAGAATGAAAATCCTTACATATATGAAACTTCCATTTATTTGCTCTATGGATTTTCATTTGCAACACTGTTAGTTTAGGATCACCAAATCAATATACCTAACCTAACATAATACAAATACATAATCCTACTCCAAAACAAAGGATTACACATTGTAGTAATACTTTGCTACATTTTATCTAATAGAAAACACTCTTGGAGATTCAAACAGTAATTAAATAGGCAGTATTATTCTTTGCTTTTATTGCAAGGGAGATAGAGTAGACATGATTTCTTTTCTGACGGAAAAGGCAAATTGATTAAATGAGATAAGCAGTGGTTTCTGTTACTAACATGCATCATTAGAAACAAAAGCAGCAAGTCCCTTACTGTCTTTGTATCACTTTGTACTGTTCTGACACAAATAGCTACCTAAGCCACAACCTGGGTGTAAGAAAACAGATAAGAGATGAAGCAGGGAGCACAGTGGAGCTTGTGAATCAAGGTATCTTAGCTTTGGTTGGGTACAGGCCATGAGAGAACACAAATATGAAAAAGAACTAGGAAGAGAGTTGTAGATGTAACTATTAATGTCTTTAAAACTATGTAATTTTGTAAAAGCTGCCAAAATAATGTAAACAATAAGCTGTCTGTAGTTTATGGGAAAAATCTTGTGACTGTTTAGGGGTGTGGCCTATTTTGAGCTGTAACAAGTACATAGCACTGCACTGTGAGAATAATACCTGACTGCAATTCCTTTTACCCTGACTTCAACAGCTTCAACTTAGACTTATACTTCAATGAACTTTAACTTCAACCTGAACTTCAACCTATTTTTTCTTAAGCTTTGACTCAAGGCTCTCTGCTTGGATTACTTTTGCAGCCCATCTTTGAAGTCCCGCCTCTCAGCCGTGTGGCACCTGGGAATCCCATCCGTGTTCCACAGGTATGAAACCTGTTTAGCAGCTCTCACCACAGCTCCATACCACAGCTGCAAAAATTGTGGCAACCTTCATTCCCCAATGACTTTGTCTGACAATGGGAACCAGTGCAGCTCCAGACTGGCAGGAGACTAAACCTACTAATACTACTTAAGGTTAGGTGCACAAGCTGATGTAGCTCTGAGAGAGACCAGTACCTGGCACCGTCTAAAAAATATAGCCTTCTACTTACAGCATTCCTTAGCATAACAGCTTTTAAATCTCAGGCTACTGGATTTTTTAGGATGGGATGGCCTTCACACATCCTGCTGAAGCTGTTGCACCAAGCAAAGCAGAATTGAAAATGAATTCAGTGAAATGGAAAGAAAGACAGAAGGAGGCTTTGTAACACAGTGGTCAAGATGGGATAGATGGTTCTGGAGCCTGCAGCAAAAGCACTGTCACTCAAAGTATACCACTTGTTCACTGGCAGAGGGTAGAGAAAAAGCCCTTAAAGCATGAAAGGTACACAGTGTTCTACCTCCAAGTGCGGTAATGATAAAAGATCATTTTCTTCTCCCTACCTTCAATCTAACTTACGAGCAGTACACTCTTCCTTAAATTTTTTGGAAAGGCAACACCCTTTCTGATTCACCTGTCTTCAAGCAACCTGATCTGTGAGAAGCAATTCAGTTTTTCCAGGGTGGAGAAGTGAGAAGCAGCTGGAACCTGGCTGCCAATAACAATTTGGTGCAAGAACGACATTACTGGCAGCAGTTTCTTGTCCCCCTGTCTCAGGGGAACAGTGCTGCTGCTGACTAATTCTGTTTTACCTAATGCTTCATGATCTCCTTTAAACCTCTGCAGAAAGCATCCTCTGAGCAAGCCTGGGACGGGACAAGCAACTATTGGGCTTTCTTTGGAGGAGAAAGAGTCTGAAATTTAGTGAACTCGAGTCTCCCCACAGACACTCCCCCTGCCCAGCCTGTGCCATAGGGGAGATGGGGCAGGGACAGCACAGAGAGAAGGGCTGTGCTAGCTGGCCTCTATTGCAGGAAACACGTGAGAGGATGCCAGGGCAGCTGCTTTCTAGTCAGCTCCAGACACCAGACAGGCACAGAACCTAAGGAGCAGAAACAGCCCTGCCAATCTGTAGAAGCACAAGAGCATTCCCAGCAGAGAAACATACATTTATGGACTTATATGTGTAGGGCCTAGAGGAGGGATTTATGGAATGAAGTGACTAAAATCTTATTTATATTAATTGAGAAACATGCCAAAAATGAAAACAGTTTGTTTTAGCACCCAGGACTCTTCTTTCAAAGTACAGGTAGTCTTGACTATGTTCAACTCTCACAAACAGAAAAAGAGCAAATGGAAGAATCCCAAGGGACACCATGGTGGCTATGTAATTTGGTCTCCTGAAGAAGCCACAGTACTTGGCTGTCACCACAGAATGACATGAGACAACCACAACTGTATATTGCTGCTAAGATCAGTTTTGACTTACACATAAAAATAAAAATAAAAGGACATTTATTTAAAAAAAAATAAGAACATTTAAAAAAATAGATTTTCTAATTAAGAAATTGCAGCACATGCACAGTACTGAAAGTTTTTTCACCAAAAATTCAATTGATTCAGTCAGTGGAATTGATTTGCACTAAGAATTCCCACCAGAAAGGCCAAAGCCAATCTTTTAATTCCAAACAGATATCTAGTATCACTTTCTGGTTTATGTAATTACAAGAATTTAAGACTTAAAAAGTCAATTCACATTGCAATTTTTAAGTCTATGCAGATCCTCTTCTAAAGGGTTTTACAGGCAACAGTTACCTTAAGTTTGTTACAGGAGTTACCAGAACTGAGCAGCAACCACTGCACTGCATTTGCATTCAGTGAAATGAAGATGCCCAGCAGTGATGCATTTTACAAAACTTGTTCACAAACAAAACTGAGTAGCTCAAACACCAAAATTTCAAAATGGTGCTGTTCTACAACCAAATTATTTGCAGAAACAGGGACTAAAAATAGGACATTCAATTATCCTATTCAAATTAAATCCACATCTTTCATGAAGAAATCAGGTCTCTTTAACATTTGACAAATCTTTCAGCTGAATAAATGTTCTGCCAAAATGAACTATTCTGTCACACAAGGCATTAGTAACAATAACAAAAATCCTCCACAAGTTAACAGTTGTTAGTTTGTTGCACACTGGAAACATTAGCCTACCTTGACTTTCTACATAAGGTAGATTTTGAGGCATATTATATATAAACCTTAAGGATAAAATTCAAATGCAATCTTAGTTTTATGTTTAAATCTCTGACTTCATGTGGTGGTACCACGGAAGAAAGGATGAATTATCACTGGCCACTAGATAGAAGCAAATGTCAGAACTTGTTCACATCAGGCTCAGTAACTTGGGCCAGTTCATTTTAGCATCCTTAACAGAAAATTTAGTCTCAGTATTTTTAACTCGGCTTTGATGTTTCACTGCTTGTAGGAAATTAGGTTATAAATACAGTTTTTATCTGTTTGTGGAAAGCTGTACATTAGATACTGAGGTGAATCAAATCACTACTTCTCTGGAAGGCTGATTTCCAAAAAGCCACTTTGTTTGGTATCACAGGAGAGGGAGGGAACGAAAGCAAAGAAAGGGAAGGTCAAACGTATTCTGTTAATAGGTACAAAGTAAAGTGGCACATGACTCATCAAGAAGGCACTTAGGTATTTTTTCCCATCACATTTCCTTCAAGAGCTTCTAGAGGTTTCTTTAGTATTCTGTCCTTACAGTTTTAGAAAAAAAAAAATGGCATTGGGCAAATAATTTACTTTTTCATCTTCTGATTTCATGATCCACTCAGTAAATGCCGTAATACAGCCCAAGGTTTGGTAGCAACAGACTGGAATGCAGACTGGATGAATGGATGAGTGACAGTTGCATTTGCACTTCCTCCCTGAGGATGTAAAGCCTTGGGACTCCACCCTCCCTCCCAGGAAAGATGATCTGCCATCAGAGAGGCACAAAGTTGGGAAATCTTTAAATGGGATTACATGAGTCTAATACCTACTTTCCACTGTCCACATCTGCAAAGCAGAACAAAACACCAAACTGAAGTTTTCCTCTTTTTTGAGAATGCAGAGGCAAAATAGTCACACTGAGCAGGATCACTTCTCATTTCTCCCATGAGCATTAAATTGCTCTGTACCCAGAAACATGGAAACCCTCTCCAACAACACCAGTAGCAGGCTCAGCAATATTGAAAGTCAAGAGTACATGAAAATGAGAAGGCAACATCTTAATCTTGAAAGTTGGAGAGGACAATTTACAGAAATCAAAAATGCCACAATATACTCCCTGAATTTTAGTTAGAATAAAAAAGCAACAGGCTAGAAGTTACAGCACCAGTATCACAAATGATACAGCAGTGCTTTATCGTCAGTGAGACTATTCAGAGTCATGCCCCAAATCATCTATTCATTGAAGTTTGTTAAAGATATCCCATCATATCTGTGCTCCTTGCATAAATGCACAGCGTAACAGTTTGGATATTTGTATTTGGATTAAGAAAGTTACTGTTTAATGTATAACTGAAATGATTAATGTTTAAACAGTGCATTTCACTGGGAAGTTATTATTAAAGGCAACAAAAAAAATCACATGTAAAAATGACAGCTGAAGAGCTGGTACTTAAAGGTGAATAAAGATTCTTTTCAAGGATTTAGCACTGTAAAGTCATTTATTTTCTCGTGTATTTGTTCTCTTAAATCACCCCAAACTTTAGATTACTTAGTAGACTTTTTTTCTTGGATTATACAGAGACAAGAGTATCATTCATATTGTCTACATTGAAGTATGTAGCTACAGAGGAATCATTCATAAAGGAGCAAGATAAAGAAATTTTCCAAGGTTAAAATATGGTATAGTAAGCACATCTTTCTTCACTTACTTATTTTTAAATACCAGGAGGTGATCTGTAAAGTGAGGTACATTCAACCTGCGCTTTTCTCTCTGTATCACAGCTGTTAATGCTACTTTTTACTCTTAGCAAGAGGGGAATTATCAAAGAAACATGAAGAATGTCTGTGGAAGGCCAGTGATGCACCAAGTGTGGCCTCCTTTCCTCTCTGGCCCTGCCTGAAGTATTGACACCTGCTCAGCATGCAGTGGCCACACCAGGCAGGAGGACCATAGTACTGTCACTGTAAGGAGCAAGAGTTTCATCTTCAAGTCAAGATCTAGAAGTCCACTATTGAGAACTATCAGTCCAAGAAATGTGATCAGCCCCATCACAAAGTGGAAAGCAGTCAGATATGTCCTTTCTTACAAAGCTTCAGATGCATAAAATATGTAGCTACTGCAAAGGTAATCCCAGCCACTTCTGGGGAGTGAGTTGAGCATACCTTTGAATGCTATGCATGTGTGTAAATCTTACCACAATCAGGGTTTTGATTGTACTAGACCTCAAGTGGTTTAGGAAAAAAAAAAATTAGTAATTCAAAAAATTTTCTCAGAATTATAAAACCTAAAGTAAAAGAATCAGAAGAGTCAGAAAAAAGAAAGGCAGGAAAAGAGATGTTAAGTAAATCTAGACTTATTTATACAATGGATCACTGCTGATGAGACACCAATTAGACAAGAGCTTACACTGCACAAAGACTTTGAGTGGTTAAGCAAACAAGAAATCACAGAAATTACGGTAGCTTTTGACGGAACATTTTACAAATAATTGTTTTATGTAGGCACAAAATGCCAATAAGGTCACAAAAAAAATCTGAAACTTGTTCTGTGGCATAATTATGATTGTAATGAACCACTTCCTTTTCACCTTTTGTGCCTGCAGAGAACTTTCCTAAACTGTAGCCCTTTGCCAGTGACGTTCATTGCAGATGTAAAATTAGATCCTTCTGCAGACTTACTACTCAAAATCCTTCTGTTTTAACAAAAAACAGAGAAGCTTCCCAAATCAGGTAATTTTTACACAGGTGTTTGGAGGAACTTACAAAAAGAAATCAGATTGTAAGAGTAGTAGCAACATCAATTAAAATCACCTCACACAGACTATTAGATATTTCTACTGTAAAAGATTTGTTATCTATTGAACTGGCATTTATTAAATATATGCTTTTCACAGGATGACTTGGGGGATAATCAGCAAAAATGCATCTATTACTGAAGGAAGGCAAATAAACTGTAAAAAAATTCCAGCAAGCTTCTCTTTGAAAAGCTGTAATTGTTCCAAGTTACCTAGAGGAAATAACCTGTATTTGACCATAGAGATGGTCTCTGCACTGAAACAAACACATCAGCAGTTATTCAGTCTGGCTAAGCCACAAAACTTTGGAAACAATGCATCTTACTCACTAGAGAGCTCTTGCAGGTAGACAAAGGATTCCACAAGCTGCCAAATCACAAATTCTAAAATTATTCATCAGTTGAGTCTAGAGATGGGCATTGCCTGATCAAGCTGCCCTGTGATGCTCAAGGATGCTCAATATTCAGGGCAGAAATTGCTGGAGCAGAAGAGAAGGAGGTTGTCCTTTCTGTGCATCAGTAAAAGACAGTAAGATGCTCCACTCCGACCGAGGTTTTCCCCACTATCCAGACACACCTCTCTCAGACCTTCCTTTGTACCAAAAGTACATCTGGTAGCCAGAATGTTCTTCCTTTCAGCCTGAGGACTTTGTTCCTTCAAGCACAGCCAGACATGAGTAAAAGAAAGACATCCTTTCTTCAGCTCCTTTCCCTAGTCACACAACCCAACAAAGAAGATGTGCTCCCAACTACATCATGAAGGCCAGCAAAGGCATTGCATTCATTACAAACCTGTGCTAGCAGAATTCTCCACCAGTCCTGGTTTGTTGGGCAGATTTCTTTCTCTTGCAGAAAAAGAAACCTGGTCACCTTATTTTACTGCCTTTACCAAGACACTTTTTGAATCTAGTCCAGTCAGGCAGTGGTTATAAGATCACATAGATAAAAGCTATTTTTGAATCTGCATTAAATAGGTACATTTTTTAAGGATAAAGGTGATGAAGATTAAGACTTTCACAGTTAAACTGAATCACTGATGCTATATAAAAATTTTAGGAAACAATAATTAAGCCAGTCACATTGAAATCTCATAGGGGACAATATAATTTCCTATTATTGATAAATTGTATTCCATCAAAAGCTTGATTCAAGTTTGTATTTTTTGCCAGCAGATGTGATAGCAAAAGCTAAAAATAGGGTTATTCTCTTGCTTGGACTCAATTTCTCCGAAAATAAAATCTTGGTTTGGTTTGATTCAAAGGTTTTTATGGTTCTTTTTCAGGGAAGCGGGGAATTTTGATAAAGAAGACATTACTGATACTCATAAAGAAGAACCTCCTACAATTTTTGCAGGTGTAGACCCCACCAGCTGAATATGGTGTCACGTGCCAGTGAAGCAGTGAAAAGTTGCACTCATTGAAATTTTGGCCCATCAAATGTGCAGAATGAAAACCACCAATGCTTTCCTCTGTATTTATTCCCTGAACACGAGAGGTGTAAATAAATTGTTTTAAGATGACATTGATACATGCTCCAATACTCCAAGGAGTTTTGTTGCATGCATCCTGCTCTCATATTACAAAAATGGTTGACAGAAAAGTTGAAGTCAGTTGAAAGTCTTTAAAGGCCTGATGGTATACCTTTTCATTTAGATAAAAACTGGGAAAAGCTGCAGGTCATCACATGAGCTCATCAAGAATTCAGCTAGAAATGATTAATAGACTAAGACTGTAAAATCTGGACAAGAAATGCTAGAAACACTCAGATCAACTTCTGACTGAATTACTATTTCAAAAGCAATGCAGATGCAGTGGTACTTACCACATTGTAAAGAGTTATCCTCTTCTACTGTTGAGTTGTTATAGGTCCAATCTTCCTTTCTCCAGCGTATAACACCACTATCCTGGCAGTCCTTAGATTGTGTTATATTTGCCTTGTCCCACATTCTGAACAGGTACAGCTCCCCAATCATACCCTGGCGAGGTGAGCCAGCTGTGTCTTGCAGCTTTGAACAGCCCAGTAAAAACTGGCCTTTTCCAGGCAAATTAACTTTCCCATTTAGTTTCTTGTGTAATTTTTCTGTTCCATTTATGAACACCTTCATTTCTTCATTGTCACTTTTCCACTGGATACATATTTGGTTCCAAATGTTTTTACGAAGTCTTACTGTAGTGTTTATTTGTTTTCCAAACAACCATATCTTCAATTTACCACGATCTCCTGTAAGTCCAAGATCATACTCATTTGCAGAGAGATTGGTGTGAAGAGTTTTTTCAGCATATACATATGCTGTCCATGGACTATTTGTGGAATACAGCTTGAGGTGCACACAGACAAGGAATTCTCTCAAGGGATGCAGAGAAATTCTTGAAGACATACTCCAAGGATCTTCACATGCAGTCTTAAAGACAGCTTTGTATCGCCCTAGGAAATCCTCCTGATCTAAATAAAGAAAAGGTGATTTGTAAAATGATTTAGTCTTTAAAAAGACCTTTTATACCAAAGTTACTCTTCCATATAGTACTGTTTCTAGGCATTTTCCTAGGAGATTTCAAAACAACACATTAAGAAACAATCTTGCAACCTACTTCTTTGGATTTATTTTTGTGGTGAGGAAGTGACAAATTTGGAGGCAGTCAATAAATCCTAGCTGCTTGTGAAAGCTTTGAAGTGAAACTTATGCACAAGACCAAGGATGACCATGTAGAATCACAGAATGATTCAGGATGGAAAAGACCTCCAAGATCATCAAGTCCAACTGACAACCCAGCACTGCCAAGTCCACCACTAAACCTTGCCCCAAGTGCCACATCTATACACATCTTTTGAGCACCTTCAGGGATGGACTCAACCACTTCCCCCCACAGCTTGGTTCACTGCTCAGCAACCCTTTCCACAAAGAAACGTTTCCTAGTATCCAATCTAAACCTCTCTGGCACAACTTGAGGCCATTTCCTCTTGTTCTGTTGCTGGTTACTTGGGAGAAGAGGCTGAGCCCCATTTCGCTACAACCTCCCTTAAAGCACAGAGCAACAGCGTCTCTCATGAGCCTTCTTTTCCCCCAGCTAAATAATCCCAGCTCCCTCAGCTGCTTCTCAGAGGACTTGTACTCCAGACCCTTCCCCAGCTCTGTTGCCCTTCTCTGGACTCACTCCAGCACCTCAATGTCTTTCTTGAAATGAGGAGCCCAGAACAGAACACTGGATTTGACGTGCGGCCTCACCAGTGCTGAGTACAGGAGATAATCCCTGCCCTGCTCCTGGCTGGCCCTGCCATTGCTGATCCAGGCCAGGATGCCATTGGCCTTCTTGGCCACCTGGGCACACCCTGGCTTGTGCAGCTGCTGTCAATCAACACCTCCAGATCCTTTTCTGTCATGCAGTTTTCCAGCCACTCTTCCACAAGCCTGTAGTGCTGCATGGGGTTGTTGTGACCCAAGGGCAGGACCTGGCACTTGGCATTGTTGAACCTCATACAACTGAGGCTTCATTCTGCTCCTCATCCCTGTCTTCCAGATCAGGGGGCTGGGTAGTCTGAGACTAAGGCAAAGAAAGCATGAAGTACACCAGCCTTTTCCTCACCCTTTATCACTGCATTTCCCACTTCATCCAATAAAGGCTGGAGATTCTCCTTACCCATTTTGTTGTTAATGTATTTATAAAAACATTTTTAGCTTTTATTGCAGTAGCCAGATTAAATTTTAGTTGGGTTTTGGCCCTTCTGATTTTCTCCCTGTCTAACCTTAAGGCCTCCTTGTAGTCCTCCTGAGTTTCCCGCCCCTTCTTCCAAACATCATAAACTCTTCTTTCCTGAGTTCCAGCCAAAGATCTCTCTTCAGCCAGGCTGTTCATCTTCCCCACTGGCTCATTTTTCATCAGTGGATGACCTGCTCCTGCCCCTTTAAGAACTCTTCTTGAAGAAGAATGTCCAGCCTTCCTGGACTCCAGCCTTTCAGGGCTGCTTCTCAAGGGATGCCGTTAACCAGACCCCTAAACATGCCAAAGTTTTCCTTCCAGAAGTCCAAGGTGGCATGTCTGCTGACTCCCCTCCTTAAGTCTCCAAAAATTGAAAGCTAATCATCTTGTGATTGCTGAGGCCTCCAACCATCACATCATCCACCAACCCTCTCTGTTCATAAACAACAGGTCCAGCAGGCACCTTCCCTACAAAACAAGTAGTTCCAGACAATGCCACAAATGCTGAAACTTGATCATAACTGTTCAGTTCTTGTAGGTGCCTCGTTTCCTCCACTGTCCCAGGCTTTTGTGGTTATAGATGTAAACTCTCAAGAGCTGGCTTTTATTTTGTGGAATTATGCACACTTCAATTGCATAATCACTATCATGGTTGCTCATTTTACAGTTCACACAGCAGCAACAAAATAAGAAAAAGTTCCTTTGGAACATGAAATGGAACAACAAAAAAATGAAACAACCTGTCAGATGTTCAGCCAGTGCAAGAGAACACAATACTGACACCTTTAAGGAGGTAATTATTTATCAATATATGCAGAGCTTTTATGTACGCTCCAGAGGACGTATGGGACTAATCATGATTGGTCAAGGTTGGAAAGCATAAAAAGATGATACAACATAGGAAAAAACCTTTTCCATTAGCTCCTCTGTAAGAAGACAAACTTCCAGGCAGCTTGGATCAGGGATTTTTTTTTCCAGGGTAGGTTATGTTCATAATCCTATTTAGCTGTCAAGATCACAGCCAGCTCTTCTGTAATGTTCTCATGCAACCAGAGCATCAGCTTTCATCAGGCCAGTTCTGACAAATTTTCTGTCTCTTGACCTCCAGGCTCTCAAATTTTTAGTTGAGAGTTTATTTTTCAATAGCAACAAGGGAAAACGAGGAGAAAGGTCCTAAATTCCAAATGCAATTTGATAGGTACAAACTACCAGAAATGTGGAAATTTTATTTGAAACAGAAAATATATCAATCCAGCTTCATGGAAAGTCATTGATACCTATGCTTGTTGCATCCTATAAATTCGAGTACCTAAAATCTCTCTGTGATGCTAACTAGTAGAACCTTGCAGGCATTTTTCACAGTCTGGAATCACTACTGAAGTTCAGCATATGTGACAGAAGTGCCATGCAAAGCCACAGACCAAACAAAAACTCTCTGGGTAAAGGCTAAAATTAGGTGAAAATCCTAACTAGCGGACAGTGGATTTCGAATGGTGAGTTAATACTTAGATTGGCTCTAAATGGCAAAGGAGAGGAAAGACACTTGACCCAACAGCAAGCCTCCCCTGCCTAACCCTGCAGCTTAAATTCTCTCATTCAGTTTGGCCACTTGCCGGAGTCTGAAAGCAAAATCTGGGATACTCAGCTAAGAACACGTCAGGGAAAAAAAACCTAAAAACGTCTGTCAGGAAAACTAATTTTTAAAATTACTTAAAAGCTGGATGCAGAAGACTGGATGGGAGGGGAAAGTGTCACAGAGTATGAGATTTTTCAAAATAGGGGCTCAAATATACCTACCTTTTTAGTAACATTAAAACAGATCTCCACCTTACAGCATGGACAGATCATAAGGAAACTGATTTTATAAAGGAAATAGCCAGCTAGTTACACACCAACACTGGTGATGCAGTCTTTCCAAATTAAAAAAAAAATTGGTCAAGTCTTTCATTATTAAGTAGAAATTTTGCTGAAAGTTTTGAAAGACTTGATGCAGCAGCTGTTCCTCAGACAGCGTATGTCAGAAGTATACTTGTGTGACTCATATAGCCTCCAAAATTCCCGTAAGCAATCTTGAGCATGCAGAGATGACCAATTGACTGGTAAAGGAAACTTCCTGACACAGCTTCAAAATTTAAAGTCACAGTTAATTTAAAGTCACTATCCAAATTGACAGACTAGAATTCCATTCCTGAGCAAAAATACAAATGAGAACTTGAACTATCATCAGCAAACTTGGTTTTGGAAGCGAACGAATTCTAAGAGATGCTTGATTTCATGTTAAGCATTAAATCAGTGTTGAATTGCCAATAGTGAATTAAAGGGCTGTTAATTCTATTACATACTTTAGGGGACTTGTTTCTTCAAGGGAGCCAGAGTAGACACAAACTCGTAGATGAAAACAGTTGTAAGACAGGTAGCCAATAGAAATTATGCAAAATGAGATTAATCTGTTGATGATTCTCCTGGTCTGCTTTATATAATACAAAACGACTGCTGTTGATCAATATGCAAGGCCTGAAGAATTAATTTAAACTAAGAAAAGTTGGGGTTTTTTTTCCATAGAAAGGTCTACCCTTCTGGAAAGTGGAAAGCTGGCCCACTATGCTCTAAACAGTCATAAAAAAAGGTGCCAAAAAGGGATGCCAAAATTATAGAGAATAGATGCCAATACTATCTGAATTGTTACAAGAAAGACTGGAAATTTTAATATGCTTTATCTACCCAAAGAATGCTGAAAAAGCAGAAAGGAAATCGTACTCATAGTCAAAAAATGTACTTTGTTGTTCCAAGTGAGTGCAGTACAGCATTACATTAGAAATTAATTATCAGTATTATCTTGACTAAGTCTCCTTGACAGGTGGGTGGATACATTGTAAGCAGGAGATGACATTACAGTAAAACCTTTGGAAGATTTGTTAATCATCATTTATTTTCTCTTGCAATGGTGGCTGGGACCCGCTCTTGACCATGGAACTGAGGAGCTAGAACTGCCTGTGCTCTAACAGAGGCTTTCTTGTAGTCTCCTTGCATTCAGACAATACAATACATGCAGAAAAGTTACTTTATCACCACAGCACAGGAAAGGGAGCATAGTGGAAAGAATGCTTCAAATACCTCCAGAGGAAGAAAAAACAGGAAAAAAATAATTATAACACTTTTTAAAAATCAAAAACCCCACAATTTGGAGTAAAGGAAACTCCATTCAATAGTAATCATGGGCTGACCTTTCAATGTCTTTTGCTGTATTTGGGCACATAAGCCTTTCCAGAAATGCATATTTTTTTCCTTATTATACTTATCTCTAAGAGATGCAAAACCTGGGGGATTTTCCCTCCCTAAAACTAAACGCATGTACTCAATAAGCATGTTCTCCTAAGCCCTAAAAGATATCCTGAAACATATGCATGTACTTTCAAATGTTTAAAATTAACTTTCTGAGAATGACAACATGAACAAAAAATGCATCTCTTTGTTTTTTCTACACATTTTTAGACAGTGATAATTGGTATCTTCACAAGACAAAGCCAACTGTAAGTACTAAGAACTAGACCTACAGGATCAGATTCTCTCAGTACATAAGCACCACTGTTACTTTCCTTATGTTATTAACAGCTGAATCAGTAAAGCTAAGCATTGATACAGTCAGAAATTCTCTTGAATAAAAAAGTCACAAGTTTATGTGTCTGCACAATCTGGCTTTTAACTAGTAACAATAGCTATTAACTTCCTTGCAAGTGTTTGCCACCTGTGACACATTTGGCTCGCTACAGTCCATTAAAATGACGTCAAAAGACTCTCATATACTCACATATTCCATCTAGAGCTCCTAACTGGTTTTTATAGAAGTCTAAAACTCTAAACCTTCTACATGTGGGTCACTTGATTCTGTTGAATATTTCAAAAATCTGAAGCTAAGAACTGTTTCCCCAAAATCAATTTCATCCCTCCTTTTCATTCACAGTTTATTTGTTTAGCTGGGGATAAACAACATCACATTATCCAGCATCCTGAGCATCAAAAAGAACACAGAAAGCTCTTTCTTCGTATATTTTGGAGAACACAAACATACTTTGGCACCTCAAATGAGGAGAGAACAGAATAGAAATGCTGCTGACAGTACTAACTGCTGACCAGCCCCAAACCAAAAAACCCAAATAAAATTGGGGGAAAATGTAAACACACTCTTGTGTCAGTTTAGCTTTCCTTGATGATTACTGACAGTTGTAAGTGATACAAAGGTGAAAAATGAAATCCTTCTTTGCTTGCTTCCTCAGAACTTTAGATACAGTTGAATTTTCCCTGGAAAAAATTCTTCTGTGGCATCTGTCTATCTGCTGAGCAGCTCTGTCCTCTTTACTATTTCAAGTACAAGAGGTTAACACCTCTCTACCTTAGTAGCAGGTGTATCACCTAAATCCCAGATTCTGTCTCAATAGAAACATTTTGTAAAAGTTATCTTTTATATCTGGAGAATTAGAGTGAAAACTAGTCTAGTCTGTAACCTATGAAACCTTACTGGCTGTACAATGTCATTAAGCAGGCACACTGAAATTTTAAAAAATCAGACAGTAAATCTGAACTGCAAGAAGTTCTGATCTAGATTAAAATAACATGCCATGACACAGAAAACATTCTGAAACTAGCCATTAAATACACAGCAAAAAACACTCCGATTTTTTAATACACTAAGCACATTATTAACACAATAAATGCATTACACACTATTGACATAAGGAAGCTTTATGAATGACAAGCGCTGTTATCTTTATCAGATGAGGTCCAGAGCAGTAACAGACTAACCACCAGTTTACAGAACAGCTATGAGAAGACACAAGTTATTTTACCTCACTTTATTCTACTTCACCTCATACAGAAGCATCACCATGGCAGTTTATCCACAAGAACCTTATGAATTTATTTTTCATTTACTATTGCATAAACTGCCGAGTTCAAATACATCATTTCTGTTACATGTTTTGGACCTTACTATCTTTTCCTTAGGCATATTCAGATCCGTAACCAAGATCAATGCAGGAGATGTTCTACACACACACACCCTAAATAGAGTAAAGCTCAAAGGATCTTGTGGTGTTTTTGTAAGAACAGGGTAAATGATGTAACAACATGTTCTGAAAATAGTAACACTCCAGCTCAAAAAAACCCCAGTAATAAAATAATTTGTCTTGTTATTACAAATTGTGTTTGTATGGGGGTTGATGAGGGTTCTCTCCTCATCCATAGCCTAGAAGAAGTTAGTATCAATGATTTTTATGAAAACATAAAACACATCCAAAATGCTAAGCACTATTTCATTTCTTGTTAGTGACAGTTTTTCCTCTTGATTTCAAGAGGCAAAAACTTGTCTGTTTGAATATATTCAAAAGTCCTATTCATCAAGACTAATGTTATTTATTTGGAATACCAACACTAGACAAATCAGGAAAAAATTCTCTTACCTTTGCTTGCTGTAGCCAAGAACAACTGAAGTAAAAGGACTGCTTGAACAATCCTGAATCTCAAGAAAATGTCCTGTATTCTGCCAACGCAGCAGTGCTGTTTTCCCCAGGCAACCATTCTAGAATAGATAAATAAATAAACCACAATGACTATAAAACATGTAGGTGTGTGAACATTATGACAAAATGTTTCCAACATGAGCATAAATCTTCCCAACCCTGTTATACTACTGGGTATATATTGCACAGAAATGCAATATGGATACTCTGTATATTGCCAAGACACTAAGAGAGAAAGATGATTGATGAAAAGAAAAAAAAAAACAAAAAACAAACAAACAAAAAAACTCAACCCAAAACCAAAAAAAGCCCCATCCAAGCTCTAATTCTCCAAAGATTACAAATACATCAGCACAGGCCATGACTCCTTGCACAAATAAGACTCAGCATTTGAAAAAACAAACAAACAAACAAACCCCTCCAAAACATTTGCACAGAACAACAACAAAAAACCCTACCAAAAGCTGACAGAGCAAGCATGGAGAGGTTGTCTAAAAGCTTTAATAATGTCAGTAAGTATGTAAGAAAGCATCTCTTCAGCTCACTACCCACACATTCTCTCATGTGACACTTTAACAATAACACTGTGACCAAAACAAATAGTTTGTACCACAGAAATGAACTAAGTAAAAAGTAAGATTTTGATTCCCCATCTTCATCTCATTATCAAAGGAGGAAGCTACTAAAAAAAAAATTAAAAAAAAAAAAAAATTTAAAAAAAAAAAAAAAAAAAAAAAAAAAAGACAAATGCCACAAATCACTGTGGGCAGCAAGTTCATGAACAATATTATGAAAAACTGGTTTGTCCACCTTTCTTCCTAGTGATGGTTGTTTAATGTGAGCAACAGGACGAAAGAAAATGTGTAGAAAAAAGAATTTGCCTCTTGCTGTAAGAGATACCATTCTGTGAAATGGTTTCTTAAATGGTTTACATTGTTTAAGATCTTTTCAAAACAAGGTGCATCTGAATATTTTGCATGCTGAAAGAAACAGGAAATTTTTGTACACAATTATTCTTAAATAAAAAAGTTTAGATACATAGTGGCGATTCTGTAGTTGATTCTGGAAACATGTAAAGCAGTGAACTTTACATATTGACTATTTTCCATGTATCAGCTATAGGGTAGTTGAGAGCATTCTGCCTGACACCAGAAGTTTAACTTGGCCATCACCAGTTGGGTGCATGTGCAAGTGCATTGGTTAGCACTGCCACTGCCCACAGACTGCACTGTGCTTCTGCTCCTGCTGTGTCAGGCTGCAGTAGCTTCCCTTCTTTTCAGGCATCCTTAAATGGTGAACCCTTTCCTGAGTTTTAAATGTTTTTAAGGTTAAGGATAAAATGTAATTTTTTGCAAGCATTCACACAAATGTAAATATTTTTTTAATTTAAAATGGTTACTATGGGCTGAACTCTGCAAGAGAAGGACTAAACTAAGAGAGAGAGAAGGAATAACTGCCCCAGGAATAAACTAAGAAACAGTGAATTAATTTAATTGCTAAGTAATTAAAACTTTAGAAACTGATTAAACATACATGCCAATAAATTATAACCATATAACAACATAATATAGAAAGCATAAAGCAAATAAGAGCATTGCAACATCGTTGCCAGTGTTTTCAAGAATTATGCAACATGCAATACTTCTAAGAAATAAAAAAAGCTGACAAAATAAATCATATGCTAAAACAATGGTCATATCTAATATACATACTCCTATGCAGGAACAGATCAAAACCAAACAAAAACAAGTTTAAAACGGCAAGAAATGTCAATGGTGGGTTAGCTTTCTAAAAATCTCCAAGAAACTAGTTCAAACCTGTCCTCAGCTTGCTTCTGCAAAAACCTAAAAATCGTGTATTAATAAAATTGTTCCATCAGCAACCTAAGTAGCAGAATTAATTATCCTAAGAACCTGAAAATTAAAAGTGTTGTGCTTAAATATATCTGACAGCTTTAAGGACTGTGCATTTACACAGTCATTTCCTAGGGTTAAAAGAGATGCTTATCCAAAAACTGTTTCCTTTCTTTGCTTACTTACATTTCCCAGTCTAGTCTCAAATTAAGTCACTTCCCAGCAAAATAAAGCTGCATATTATATCTATATTACACCTATAATATCAGTTCTTCCATTTTATGGGGAAATCTTTTGTACACTAAACCATCCATCCATAGTGATGTATTTAGACACAAAACAAACACAACTTCCAGCATCTATTTTCTCCACTACCTAGACACCAAGATTTGAAAAGTGAATGGGACAGAGACCAAGAGTATCATTGTACCATTTCCACAAGTGTAGCCATTGATGCTGGCAAGTAATGAGACAAGCTGCTTGCTTTGTGTCACATATGATGGTGATTCAGAACACTCCTACATTCCCTGCTTTTGGTTTTCTCCTTAAGCCTCAGCCCTGCAAACAGATAAACATGAAATGAGCTGACTAGGACAGATGTTTACTCCTTAACCACCAAGCATGCCTTCTATTTTGTTTGGCAGAGTTCATTAGATAATAATGTTAGTGACCCATCCCCCAGAAATAAAAACTGCATTAAAAAAGTCTAAATTTGAGTACAGGAGCCAAGAAATTCCTGGTACTGACTCCAGCCCTGTCTGAGCACTCTGTTGCCCTGAGGAGTTTGAATGGACCTTCCTCTAACTCTGGCATTTCAGAGTGAGCTTTGCTAATATTTGTCCAGTGTTTAAACAAAAGGCTATAATAAATACTTTCTGTACATTAAGGTTTTTATCTCATCTGGGATTTTTTGACATTGTTCTCACTTCCACAGATAGGCCTGGCAAGACAAGTAGGGACAGAGCTTCTTGTTGACTGAACACAGTCACATCAAGAACTCCAAAACTATTCAAAGCTATGAATGAAAATTAATGATCCCAGGAAAAGCAATAAAATCCAGAAAGCAGGAAACTGAAAGTGAAATACTGACATGGTCACAGCTCAACTGACTTTTTGCAAGACTTTGGACAGTTACACTAGTTCAAGATTTGTTACAATGACCAAATAAAATATACAATTGAAAGAGCTGGGTAAACAACATTTGTGTTCCTTTCTTTTTGTAACAGTGTTGTTCAGACACTACCAAAGAAAAACATGCTGCTATCTTTGTTTTGTTTTTTAAACCAAGATATAAAATACAATTTCACCATGACTATTCAAATAAAGATCATATGATACATTCCAAAACATTTGGCCATTATGTTCTTCTTAAATTCATTTAAGCCCTTTTCTGTATTACAATCCTAAATCTTTACTCTTATTGATCCTAAACAGTAATATAATTGCAGATATATCATTGTGGACATTACAAAATTAGGCAGAAAGGATTCTTTTCATTAATTTGCTCACATGTTCAAATGAACATTTGTATTGTTCCTCATAATAGATGAATACAGCGTGACTCAGGGAGTCCAGCAAAATTATGCATAGTTTTTGCAGCAGGATGAAAAATTTTCACATGTATATCAAGCAAATTTAATTAACAACAGTTACTGAGCCCCCCAAGTGTGGGAAAGAATTCTATGCATAGACTACAGGTAAAGATGTAACCCGCTGGCTTCACTTTCTCAATTACAACTGAGTGGTTTTTATTTACAAAGAATTAAGCATCTGAAATAGATGACAATATAAAACATTTCTTTATGGTCAGCAGAAAAAATAAAATTCAAAAAATAGAAATTAAAGGCTCAGTCATAAATCTGTTATATCCTGTTTGCTCTCCATGAAGAGTCTTATTTTGACCAATGACAACCTTGTACCCAGGTCTCACAATATTTCACACCATCTTATTAATTTGAAAGTCAAATTATAATTGACAGTGCTTTTTTTAAAACAAATGAACAAACATGTTTTGAAAAACTGGAATTTTCTTTGTCTGTTGTGTTATACATGTTGTAGTTCTGCATTAATATCACATTCTTTGCAAATTAAAGAGGTTAGTGGAAACACAGACAGAAAGATGGTATAAAAAAGGAGTCTGTATTCCTACCATTAATAATAATAATAAGCTCATGCCCTGCTATTTTACTTTACTACTTTCCAAGTGTGCACCCATAGGTGACATATCAAGACATTTAGCACTTACCTTCAGCAACTGCTTGCCTTGTAGTACAGCAGATATATTTTTATAGGATTAAAGAAGAAGAAAGTGCAAAACCTAAATACAGCAGTTGTGTTCTGTAATGTATTTTGTTAAATCACTTATGGAAAAATTTCACATCCAAATTTCATCATTCCTGTTGAAAATACGTATTTATTGGCAGTCTTTAACATTTAATAAACTATTAGTTCTTTTATGCTAAATTTTAGCCAGAGCAGGTTTTCACTGCCAATGCATGAACAGCTGGTTACAGAAACTTAAGTTGGAAATCATGGCCCAAAGCAATCACTCATTTAGTCCCAATCCTGCTGTCTACTGCTGCACCTCAAACTGCTTTGTTCAAACCACACATTTCATCCATAGTCTTTGGGTCTCACTCTGTCTTCTGTATTCATCCCCCATTAAGATTTTGGATTTCATTAAAAATATCTTCCAAATTTATAGAAGCTACTGCTCAGGAGGAGGATAATAATGGATGGTAAGCTTCTGGCTGCTCTTCTGACATTCTGCCTTATTCAAGTCTATACCAGGTGATAAAGCACTAAAATGAAGAAGAGAAACATATCATACTGCCCAGGTATGAAAATTTCCTGATGTCTTTCCTTTCAGAAATATAAGACTGTAGACTTCTTCAATCAACTCCTTATATTTTCCAGACTGGAACCAAAACACAGTAAAGTTTTAATGTTATTTTTAAACTTTGGCTGAAGCAACTTAGATGTAATAGGGAGGACGCTTATGTTGGAAACTCTTGTGTCACAGTAAATCTTGGCACATACAGAATTTACTGACTTAACAGTAGAAGTAGCACCATTGAGTTTAAAATG
>WEIU01013809.1:33242-49288 GCA_013389925.1 Aegithalos caudatus | reverse complement strand
AACAACCTAAAATTTGTAAGCCTGCCAAATTCTTCCAAACATTAGGCCAGAACCCAAAACAATTCCAGTTTGCCTGTGTTCCATGATGTAAACTGTAGATCAACTCAGAATCAGAATGCCTCTACTAAGCTTTCTATCAATTTATTTTTACTGAGGGCAAATCAAGTACACACATACTTAAGAACTAAGAAGGCTTTCATTTTTCTTTTGATTCAATTTATTCAATTTATTCTATTACTGAATAGTGCCAAAGGTAATTTTGAAACGATCAGGTTAAAATTTATGTGAGCTAAAACAAAGAGGTGGCTTAATTGAATAAGCACACTTAATTCATTAACCCTGTGCCACTGGGACTAATCAGTATGAACCCAGGGCTGCTAATAATCACAAAGGTAGCAAAGTTCTGCTTCTTACTCTTGCACAGAAATGAAGAGGAGTAGAAACAGGCAAAGGGAAAACAGAGGTGGTCTGTAGGTATTCCTGGAGTAAGAGGCAAGGCGAGAGCACAGCATAAAGCAATTAGTGCTAGGTTCTCCAACAGAAAATCCTGCATTTAAAATAAAGCTGGTTTTCCCTCCCACTCTGAACAGAAGTTATTAGTTAGAAAATGGAGCAGACAACTACTGCTTTCATTGTCATGAGTTATGGGAATGTGAGAAAGGTTGGGTAGTTTAAAATAAGAATGAAGAAATACAGTAGATCAAAGACCAGTGACCCCATCTGACCTGTCTTAATATAAAGAGGCATTGCAAAAGGCTGGTGTGACAAGAGTCTCCATTTCCACCATTGCTCGGGATGAAGGAAGGTAAGGACTGAGAGGAGCTGTGGGTCATCTGTAACTGTTTGGAATTCTCAATGGAGTATTTAGTGAGCTGAGAATAGGTCATAACTGCTCCTTTAAATGCCAGTGGGATCATATGTATTTTTAAATGTTGAAATATAAAGAAGGCCTTACAACAACCCCTCTGTTAAAGATGGAAATAACATTTCATGAAAAATTTCATAAGTTCTCCAGAGCTGAAAAAGGAGTTTCATCTCAGTGGTATTATATCTGCAGTTTACATCTGTAGTTTGAGAGTACTGGAAGAAAAGGTATTATTTAAAGGATACATTTGAATATCTGCTAGAGTCAGAGGAGTATTTGGTGCATGTAAAAATGCTTAATACCTACAATAACATCATTATCTCTTCAGTGTTTCAGGCCCTGAATGAGACCTGTGCTCATGAACAGATACAGCTCAAGCTCAATCTAGGCTAGGTTTAGCAATACCACTGGAAAAAGCAGATACTTGCCAAAATCACAATACTCCAGTCAGTTGAATGTTTTACTTTAAATTCTTAGAGGCCTTAGTAATCCATGATCTCAGGATCTCCATGTTTGTGCTGTAGATAAGAATATGTCTATGAATACTAGAAGAAAAAATTGTCTTGTCATTGAATCCATTGAAATCCTATATTTTGTGATGATTAACTCTGATTGTTAATTTTTTAATTGCATACTTCAGCCAAGAACATATTGCTTTTAGGAAAGAAGCAATTTTAATAAATGATTTGACTTGAAAATATTTTGGAAAAAGAATTTTAAGTTAGCAATGTTCCATATTTTCTAAGAGAGAAATTGTAGATTCCCTTAATGTGTGCTAAGAAAAATAATAATAATTAGAGAATTATTTTACTTCAAGATTAACTGAACATTTTTTGTTTCTAAAACAAAGCACTTAGAATAAATTCCTTTTTATTCCCCTGGATTTTTTTTAGCAAAAATAATAATTATTTTCAATATTCATCTGGAGTCAGGATTGTAAAATCATCACTGAAATCCAGAGCTGCATCAATTGTGACTCACAAGAGATTGCCTTGTCCAAGATCACAGCCGATGCATAGTCAGCTGGGCCCATGCTATCCCAAATTGTGATGTAGTCTGAAAGGCTCCCAGGAAGGAAGCTTCTAAACCACGAGCACATGACCTATTTCTGCACCCCATCTGATTGAAATTTGCTGCATTTGGGGGATTTTTCCTAGTCTTCAAGCCCCATTTCCACTGCTGTAAAAGGAGCTGCCTACTGGTCAAATTATCAGCAAGGATGCTTCTGCCATTGCTGCTGCTGAAGCCCAGGGAAAAGGACAGTCTGGCAGCTAGTGTTCCCAGGTGCTTTAGATGGAATAAGCCCTATAAATCACAATGCCTTATGATTGATTTAAACTAGGGAAAAAAATAGAATATGAGTTAAGGAATAGAACAAATGTATTGTGTTCCCCTTCTTCCTGCTCTTACCTAAATGAACTTGTTTCCTTCCAACATTCTTCATGGGCAAAAATCTCTTCAGTCTGCCTGTGAATTCCTGAAGCCTACTTCAGTGTACCCTCAAAGCTTGAGAAATGTAATCAAATAATTACCTCCTGTGACTTATACAGGGTAGACAACCCAGAAAATTATCACTTTGCAATGGCATCACATTACTCATTTTTCTTCAGAAAACAATTACTAATATATTAAGAATATTCAGGAATGAAAAATTATTTCCCACCTAGCTTCAGTCTGATTCCTCAAAGCTTTTAACTTGCTGAACATGAGCTTGATTAAATGAAGATTTTCCCACACTGAGCATGATTCCACAAGAGAATGGCACTTTTGGAATAGTGGGCAAGGAATAGCAAGGGTAGGTCAGGAAATAAAGATGTCCTGTTCCCATCTTTTCCTCAGAGACTGGTCACAAATGCTTCATCCTAAAACTGGAAGTCTGTTCTGTTCCCAGTGATTTACTAGTAAAGGCAGTTAAATGGTAGTATTTTTAGATAATTTTTGAGATAACACAATACCAAGAAAGGCACATAGATTACAGTGCATACTCTGGAAATTCATCAAGATGTATTCCTTAAAATGGCTGCATTTATATATATTTTGTTTGATAAGAAGCAGAACAGTGTGTCTTGGACACCTCAGAACTCCATATTCTGAAGAATAAATGACAAGATAAAAACAAGCTTAAATTTAGAAGGAAAAAATCCACCTGTTTTTACATTTTATATAAAGTATGTATTTATAGTGTTTTGTATGATCATTAGCAACTGAAAATATAGAATGTTATAAGAGTTGCATGTTGCTCATATGTTCAGAGATTTTCAGATGTATCTAAATGAATTAATGTGTGTCTACAAAGTGAGTTTGGGTAGATACAGTTGCATTTTAAATTTTTAACGGAAGACATGCCATCATTTATTTATTATTTTAATATTAAAAAATGCCAAGTACATACTTCAATATGACTATTTTTTATTTTAAGACTGTGGCCAGTGTCAGTGAGTGTGCTAATAGGGTGGTTGACAGCTCCTGTGGAACATTTTCAGCACAGATGCATTATTGGTTCATGAAGCATTCCCTCAAATATTATGAGTGACAACAAACCTGGAAATGGTGCAAGACAGGCATTTCCAATCTATAGAGACAGCTCACGTTTGAATTCTCCAACACCAGACCATTATGCAATCAACCAGTACTCCATCTGTACTGTAACCTCATGTCACAGAACTGCATTGTCTTCCTGGGAAGTGAGACACATAACATGCTTCCTAAGACCAAAATAAACTGCCTTGAAACTGCAGGATGTTTGTTTTGTACCTGGCATATGTTAAGACAGCAGCTAGTGGGTTAATAATTTTCATTAGTCTATGTGCCTTTGGGCTATGCTGGACTTACAGAGCAGAATACCCAGAGGTCAAATCTGAGTCACTTTCTTGATTTTCTTCATTTAATCCTAATATTAAAGTGGTAGCAGGTTAAACTGAGCACTCGAGAGAGCTGAAGACATACTGCTCCATAGTTGTTCTGAGTGTTGACTAAATCGCTGGCATTTAATCTTTGCTAAGGAAACCCTGGTGGGTGCTTTATGCTTTTTCAGTACTCATTTTGCATCTCCCACCCTTCTGCTTTCCTTGCAGAAAAGGTTTTAGTGTTATATAGCCCACCTGGTTTGTGAGTCTGTAATGGTAACACTGTTCTCCTCAAATGGGAGGCCAGACCTGCAGTATTGAAGTGAGCCTTGAACTGGTGTGGTGTGGCAGTTCAGTGCCTTAAGGCAGCCTTAGGAGGATTTGTGCCACCCACCACTCCATGTTACATAAAAGCCTTTAGCTCTGCAGTAAGGCAACTGTCTTAGGGATTGAATTTGTTTGCCACAGATTCCCTTTGGAGTTGCAGAGAGAGCAAGGCACCTTAGGAGATGGTCAGCCTCAGGATGTTGTTACCCTGCTCAACACATTGGAGTGCATTGCTGCCTCAGCTGTGCACCAAACAGGTGCAATCTCAGCTTTCTTCCATGCTGTAGTGCAGATCTCAAAACCAGGCATGAGCTGGTAATGCTCAGGAACCAACAGTACTCTGCACCATGGCAGTTCATGTGCACTTTTGCATTTCCCTGTCTCCTTCAACCTCCATCTGCCCTCTCAGCATACAACATCAAGGATCTTTAGAGAAACATCTCTGTTTTCTTTGTCTTACCCTGGTTGCTTCTGACCACCACAGTAACAGTGGGAGACAGACTATATATACACAGTCCTATAGTCTGACCTCATGGCATATGCATTTGCCCTTGAGAAAGTACTAGAGCACAAAGGTCATCCACAGAACCAAAAATAACAGTGGCTGAGGTTGGCAAGGACCTTTAGAAACCAGATAGACCAAACTTCATCTCAGGGCAGCATCGACTAGAGCAGGTTTCCCAGAACCATGTCCATTTGAGGGCTTGAATATCTCCAAGGATGGAGAGTACACCACCCCTCTGGGTAACTGATTCCAGTGTTTGATCACTCTAAAGGTAGAAAAACAGCTTCTTACATTTAAATATTATTTCCTGTGTTGTAATTGGTACCCAAGATTTTCACCATATAATTCCAACTCAGTTTCCTAGAAAATGTTTCTAACACAATAACGCACACATGAATTTAGCCCCGTGGGATTTTTGTCCATAAGCCTACTTGCATACAGCTTTATAAACACAATTTTTTTGACTGGGGCTGGTTGATTGTTCTCACTCTGGTTGGTTGCTGCCTCACAATCCCATTTAAACTACTGTTGTAGACAGAGTATGTGAAATGTGTGCAGAGTAGAAGATGGTCAGATGATTACTGTAGATTTGTTAAGCTAAGTCACAGCTATTACCTTGTTATTATATTTTTATAGCAGGCCAATATTTTCAGGTTTGGAGTTTATTCATCTCTTTAAAGATGAACCTGCTAGCAGGAAAATCCTTTACTTTATAGCTACAAACATAAGGCAGAGGAGACACAAGCTTTGGTAAGGTAGTTTTCTTTTCTCCCTACAGGGGCAAAGGCTAGGATCTTCAGTTCTTTCTTCCTGTTACTTTTTCTATTCTATTTTCAATGCTAATGCTATTCTATTTTCAATGCTGACAGCAGACGAATTCTTCTAAATTCAGTAAGGACTGTCTCATTAAAAAGGAAGCCCTCTGATTCTGAGGGCTGGTGATCTGTATTAGAGGACAGTGTGCTGGTGTGTTCTGGTTGGAGGCAGAGAAGGTTCCTGTGCTGGCCCAGAGCCAAGGGTGCGGTGCTGAGCTCGGTAAGGTTAAACCAGGAGAGAAATCGTTCTCAGCCTAGAGGATAGGTGTGTGCCTGAGGTTTCTGAGAAGCTGCTTGGCATAACTTGGAGGGAGATTTTGAACCATTTCAGGTTGGCAGAGTTTTAATTCAGGAAAGGAAGGGAGACAACTGGTAAATGAGTTTGTGGGCGAATGGATGATATACTGGTGGTAAAAGGACAATGGTAGACAGATTGGAAGAAGATTGATTGACTAGGCCTTCTTAGAAAAAAAAATTGTAAGAGCTATGGCAGATTAATTACTGTTTTCTCACCCCCTTTTAATTTTCAAGAAACCATTTGTTCCCCTGCCATTTTCATATTCACTTCCTGCCTTTCTCTGGAAAAAGAAAAGACAGGGGAAAAAAAAAGGAAAGGAGTCATAAGATCTGTTTGAAAAATAAGCATGTGTGTGATTTAATAATCTACTTTCATGTCATATATGTACAGTAGACAGGGAAAAATAGCACAATCCATGGAATCAAATATGATTTACAGTCAACTTAGGGTCATGTCTCCTGAGGGTTCTATTACACTCAGAGAACAATTAAGATGTTTTAAAGATTGCCTAGCTCTTTATTCTTCCACTAAATTGCAGAAAGGTTCATATAAGGCTGAAGGTGGTTGAATAGGCATTTTCAGATTTCTAAAGTTGGGAAGGTTTTTTTTTTATTTTATTTTCTCTTAGTGGAGGACTGAAGACTGGGAAAAGCCATGAGTCTAAAATAAAATGACAGAAGAAAAGAGAAAAAGGGTTTATAAATACCATCGAGGTGGTAGATAACATCAGTGTATTTTCAGTAGATAATGTGGGTTTTGAGATATGGCCTTTACAATTTCAAGTTATATCTCTGAGCTTGGTTCTTTACATATTTTCCTTTCGATAATTTTTATTGGAAAGAATGTGGTTAATGCTTTGCAGCAAATATCCAGATTTTCTTTCACTTTCTTCTCCCTTTTGTGCCCAGAAACTCAAATGTTATTTTATTCTAAAAGAATTCTAACTTACTCTTTCCTTTGAAAGCACTTATTCAAGAGACTAAAAAATATAGGCAGCTGTGTGTGTATGTGCTGTTATTTACAGTATTTATCTACTATTGGCAGTTTGCATTTTTGCCCCTTATTTCTCATTATCGTTTGAGTTGGGGAACTAGAAGAACAGGATGAAAGAACAATATGAAATTGTTATAAAACAATTTGACATTGACTTTACATATGAATTGAACCCTAGGTGAGTTTTCTTTTGAGATTTTCCTACTTGAGAAACATTCAGGGTTTTATGTTAGATATATATATATATTTTTGTTGTTGTTGTTTCATGCTAACACTTAACCAAACTTTAAGCATCACTGTAAAAATCCAGTACATACTTATGTACAGTTTCATTATTAAAAGCAGGGGTGAATTTTAAATAATTCTTCTTGTGTTTGTGAAAGTTCTGGTGGAGGACTGCTCTGCTATAGAAAATATCTAAAATACCTTAGAATCCAGGGAGTACTCATCTTTATGGTGGCCTTCAACATTATATTACAGAGACACAAGAGTGGAGAGTCTGGAGGCAAATAGGATGAGAAATAGTTTTTCTCATCAAGATAAAATTAAATAAGGAACAAGAACAGAAATATAAAAAGCATTCTCAAATAATCATGATGGAGAAAAGCATGCATGTTAATTGCCAGTTTTTCTTCAACAATTCCAGATTTTTTGTAGTTTGATCTCTTGAATTCTATTTTTCTAGTATTAAAATTACTAAGATTAAAAAAGACAAAAATATCAATAAATAGGACATTTCATTTTTCATTTAGAAAATAAGAAATGGAACACTATGACAATAATTGTATTTTTTGTCTACTTCCAATTTGAAATAATTCAAGGATAATTCCTCATAAATCCCTTCATTTTTCACAGATTTGTATGGACTCTTAGGCCAGCATGCAGGTAAAAATTTACCATGCCAAAAAGCTGACGTAGTGCTTTTTCAGTCTGTCTTCTAAAAATCTGGAGCATGACCTTCAAGTTTTCGTCATTTTACTGCTGTGCTATGCAGCCCCAAACAGGTTCTTATGTTGTCCACATCACTGCAGTATCTGAAAGTCCCAGAGCACTCCATTAAGCAACATGACTGACATTGTCACATGTGGTTTGTTCTTCCCCTCTCTCCCCTAGGGAAGAAACGGGGTGTGCTGTTTTGTTTTGGTGTGTCATTTTCACACATCCATCATCATGTAATACTCCTCCTTCTATTAGCCAATGCAGTAGCTTTTGTCCTGGGAGAAACAAAACTTCCCATGAAACTGGTACAACTGCTGAAAGGATCCTGTAAAACAGAGCATCTTCATCATCCCTCACTTTCCAGTCATGCTTGTCTCAGCAGCACCCCTCTGTCAGCAGGCAGTAATACTGAAGCCATGCCAGAAATTGGCACATTCAAGCAACTTGGCTGTGCAGTGCTGAAAGCCACCAGATGACCCAAATTTGCTTATAAGAATTCAACATGGAAGTGACCATGCAAGGTGTTCACCTGTTGCTCTGTGCCTTGATTGTTAACGAATTGTCTAAATGATGAAAAGAGCAGTCCTTTTACCTCCCACAGCTGCAGTGATGGCATCAGCATTACGGCATCTGTCTCATGTCAGACACTTCAGTGCTGCATCTCATTTGGGGTTAAAGCATTACCACCATTATTCATCCAGGTCACAGCTACATGCACCTTTTTCAGCACAAACAGATGCTGAAATGGCCTGTGAAGCAACCATTGACCCTTGGGAGAGAAAAGGGAGTAAGAGGCTTTGCTGGGTTGTTTGTGTTCCTTCATCATATGTTATATATTACCAGTGACTTCCTTTCCCTAGAAAAGAAAAGAACATAATGAAATTCCTGACTGAATTTTCCACACTGCAGTGACAGTATGTATATCTAGGCTTTTTTATGTTTTTTACGTTTCATGTATGCAAACCAGACAAGAAAGATAAAAATGTTCCCTCCTCATTAGAACACTGATACAAATGAAGCACTGATTTACTTAATATTCCCCCAGCATTAATGGCACTGCATGGATTAGGGGTGTTATGATAATTTATTGAGACTATATAACAGCTGTTTTATTTTCTCCACCAACACCCCATTTGGATGCATTGGGCAAACACAGAGTGAAAGTTATGATCTTGTCTGTGTTTGCAAGTAGGAAGTGAGACTGGAAGCAGAGGGGCAGAAGTAAAGTGATTTCCTAAGGACAATAAAAAATTTGGAACTAGAGTGCAGGTTTTCTCTTGACCAGGTTAATGAAGTGTGTCAGAAGGGTCAGACCTGGACCTTGGAGAGGAGGCAGGATATGAGAACAGAGGGGTGGAAAACAAAACATCATGCATGGTACTTTCAAATTCAAATGAGGATAGGTGACTTTGCATCTGTTTCTTTAGAAGATCATACAGGTAAATGGGACAGTTTGAATTAGGCAAAATGTCCATACTCAAACTGTATAAACCTGTTTTCACTTCAGGTTTAATAATTTCAGAATCATTGAAATGATGGATCACTGGAGAGTTTTTAAAATTTCTTGCCTTAGATTTATCCAGGGCACAATTTCTAAAAAAACTGGACACAGAATGCTTAATTTTAATAGAAAACAGTCATTCTTTGTTCTGAGAAAGTGACTGGCAATGCCAAGTTTTCCTTATTTAAAGATGACAATGTTGCATAGAAATGAAGGAAAGAGAGGTGATTAATACAGTAAATGTCTTGAGGCTATGCAGGGCAAATAGAAGAGGCAATAACAAATAGATCAAGCTTTTCCCTAAAAAATCAGGCTACCTTGATATTGCAGGGACGACAGCATTGTCAGAGATGTTTTGACCAAGTATCTGATCTGTCATGTGAGGAGCAAAAAATGCTGGAGTCAAGTTTGGCAGATTATGTATCAGGCTTCCTGTACTTGTTGCTGCTTGCACCTGGGATTTTGCCAGGGAAAGTAGGAATGAAAACATCTTTGCTAGTTATGGGCATTTCACAAATGAAGGAACCTTGTTCTGGGTGTGGGTGGGAGAAGACTTGCAGTTATCCCTTGCGAAACAGCATTTGGATTAGGAAAATTTCCTATTGATTTCAGCATTCTGTGGTTCATGGTTGAAAAGAATTCTTAGGAAGTTTAGCTGGCAGTATTACTAGCTCCTGGATGGAAGTGGGATGGTATGTTATTTCTGCTTGTTAGTGGAAAACAGGCTAAATTTTAGATGCATAGTTGCTGCAATGATTTGTTTGCACGCTCCTGTTCCTATGTTTTGGCAATGAGTTACAGGCATCAGTCAGTGGTGTCTGGATGGTAGCATAGGCGTGTGCTCAGCTTCAGTTTTATAGGATATCTGGAACTGGCAGCTGAGGGATCTGTAAGAATTTTTTCTAGTAGAGAGAAGTCTGAGGAAGGCTGAACTGAGCTTCTCCTGACAGACTTTCTTGAACCCCGCTAAATTTAATGACCGCAAATATGTTTGTGGTAAAGGGTAATGCTCTCTTTTCTGAACCTCCAAGCCCTGTCCTTAGTGACTGACTCTGCTTCTCCACTCTTCTAAACTCACATTAAAAGATGAGCATAAAGCAGGGCTAGGGGAGAAGAAAGGGCAGAAACCTAAATAAAGGTTTCCAGTGCAATCTTATGGCCAAAAGGCCTAAGGTGATACTGTGATCTGTAAACAAGGGACTATTGAGAGAGAAATCTTGGCCTCTCTAAATTAGAGATAAAATTCACAATGACTGCAGCAGCACTTGCAATTTTTTTCTCTCCAGTGAACCAATCCTATTTTCAGGATACAATAGAGAGGAGGTCTGAAATCAGATATTCCTTGTTATGCTGAACTAAAGGTAGACTAAATAAAACCTCTGCAGTACTTCTGACTGGGAACAACAAACCAAAACAAAACCAACAAAACACCATATAGATTCAAAATTACATGCTTATTATAGGAAGGTTTGATTTGATTTTTTTAGTTTGGGTTTTTTTTTTTCACAATTTTTAATATATTAGGGATGACAGGATTTTTTGTGGAAGGATGAGTCAGGGGGGTACTTGCTTGTATCAAGAAGCAAACTTCTGATGTCCATTTTATTTGTTTAATAATTTATTGCTATAAAACTAGTTAAGGTAGTGCTGAATGGAGTTTTATTACTGTGACTTTTGTGGGACTAAGTGTAGTTTTTGGGCTCATTAAAACTGGTTTGAGGAACAGTAGCTTCCCTAACTCTGGACTACTACAGCTCATGGTATGGAATGCACGAAATTATATGTTTAGAACTTTTACTGGAGGAGTAGTTGTAGTGTATATTGGAACATTTTACAGCTGCTGAAATAATCACTTTATTTATATCTGTAATAAATTTTCTTGCTAAAATGGGGTTGTTTAGAACTATTTTGCTGACAGAAATGAGGACGATATGAATATATGCTAACAATTAAAAAACATGATTCTTTTAAATAACAAACCAGGAAAAAAGTTAATATTTAAATTATTTTTCTTTGACAAGCAAGTGTATAGGATTTTTTTTTGTCTGTAAGATGCAAGACATCTGCAAAGTCTGACAGTAAACTAGATATCATTTTTCATATATTTTAATTGGATTCGGTGCTGTTGATTTAAAGTAGTATATTTTTTGTGTCTCATTAAAAGATGAAAGAGACTATGAAAACTGCCTCTTTACTTGAAAATAAATACTTCCTGGACATGCCTTTTTAGGTGGAGCAGCAAAGGGAAATCAACATGATTGAAACATATTTTTCAGAGCCAAAAAAGTCTTTCCAGCAAATTTAACATGGTATTGCAGTGCATGAGCCCAATAATAAAATTTTGGGGGGCAAATAAAAGTTACCCTTGTAATTGCAGAGTTTGTCAGATCACAATTCTGATTTCTCCAGTGCAACTGTACCAAGCAGTGCCTGGTAATGGACTCTTGGGAATCTTCTCTATGCTGATCTCCCTTCTGAGAGGTGCCATCACAGGGTCTGGCAAATAGGTTGCTTCTGGACTGGTATGTAAGGAGGGAAGGCTGGACTAAAAGGAGGATGTGCCTAACATGTCCTTCAGCCTTTTCTGTAAGCATAGAAGTCCAAGAAAGGCTGATCAGTGGCTGAGCCAAAGGAGAACATCTCTGAACCAGATTTACAGTGGCACAAAATCACTTTTTTTTTGCTTTGTTTTCTCCCATCTTTCATTGTCAAAAAGAAGGAACACAGAAGCACTGCGCTGTGCTTGAGCACAGGAAGGTAACATTTCATTTGGAGGCTTCTGACCATGTCTTCCAGCCAGACATGCACTCTGCCAATTTTCCTAGTGTCATAGGTACAACCAGCTCTGAAACAAATGCTGTGTGCTTTAGGTTTTCTTTGTCATGCTTAATCAAATGATCTCTGCAGGGAAAGGCGTTGAGAGACACCATTGTGCTACATTATCCAGTTTCAGTTTTGGGGAATATCTTGTGCCTAGACTGTTCAAAATATCAGCAGAGCAACCTCTCTCCCATCTGCCCACAAAAGAACAGTCCAAGGCCAGTTCTCTACAGTCTTACTTCACTCTGGGTATGTAAGTATGGGAGGTTGTTGATGGGGACAAACACAAGCCATCGTTCTTGTTTCTCTTCCCCTCAGGGCTGCCCCAAGGCTCAGTGGAGTTGATGGAAATGCTCACACCAGTATGCACACACTCTGGTTTAGGTCTTTCTATATCCAGAGAGGCACAACTCATTCTGGAAAGGTCAAAATCACACCCATCTACCCCATCTTTTTTAACAGCTTGCTGCATGGATCTGATGCAGCAAAAGCTGTACACAGAAACTTCTTTTAGCACTGATGACAGCAAAGTCTGTAAATTTAGCAAAGTTTCCAGCAGTGACATGGAAATAGAGTCGATGATTTAAACAGGATTTTCCGTTCTTGCTTCTCATTTGTCCAGTTTTCTGCTGAAACCTCTGAATACAATTGTTAATAGCCAGAGGCCTGGTAACTTGGCAGGCTTGAAAAAGGCTGGCGTGGGGAAGCTTGCATGGGCAGACCACAGATTTGACATCCAGGTTTTGATCAGATCTGAACAAGAATTTTAATGAATCAGCACAGGTATTTACCTCTGTTGGACAGTTATAGTAAACATGCTTGGGGCTGGTTAGTATCAAGGTAGGTACCTTCCAGAGGAAAATAAGGAAGAAAGTGAGTGAGAGGCAAGAAAAGAAGCACCACTCCTTCTTTTGCTTGTCTGATAAACTAAAGCCCAGACTTCATTAAAGGATACATCTCTGTTAAAATGCCTTCTTCCAGATAAGATACATATAACAGAGATACAAGATCACTTGTATTAATTACATTGAAACTTGCTTATTTAATACTGATACAACTCACACAGAAGATATTAACATTATGGTTTTGCTATCAAAGAAATCTGTTTTATAATGTGGCTAATAATGAGAAACAGTATTTTTAGTACTATTGTTAGCAAATGTTTTTTCTGTGTCTGTACCTGTGAAATGTTCTTGAGCTTCTGTCATGTGGAAGTTTGGTGAAAATCTGGGCTTAATAATCTAAGCTGCTTCTTTAATCATCTTTTTGTATTTTTTTTTCTTTTTTAAATTTCATTTTCACTTCGCATAAGTAGTTATTTTACGATCTGCCCCTAGGAAGAGTACCTCATTACTAGCAGCAGTAAACTATTAAGAGGGTCAATTGTCTTTATCTGTATTTTTTTTTTTTCTTTTTTTTTAATTCATTTGAATGCTGGTAGCCCAAAGCAAGAAAGAAGTCTTATTTTGTTAATCATTTTACATATGCTAAAAATATGTCCCACACAACGATTTAAGAGCCTTGACATGTCTTACTTCAAAACCTTATGGTGTGAAGGTTTGTAGTGACCCAGTCCATTTTTGAGAGGTGCTTCCTATGCATTCAGCTCTTTGGTGCAGAGCAGAGTCCATACTAAGGGAGAAATGAAGCTTCTGGGAACACAAAGTCAGAGCAGATTTACTGGTAATGGTCACAGATCTTGCTGGCTGAAATATTTACCAAGGACCTGGTCCAGGCTCACAAGGAGACAAAAGTACTGGGTCACTCTGTGCCCCTCACTCTGTGGTGAAGTACATAGGAGAAAAATCAAGGGGAATAAGACATGGCTGAGTTTCACTTACACAGCAGAAAAGAAAGTGAGGATGACACGAACAATTTTCCAGAGATATCCAGGATGAAGAGACTTACTTGTGGTTTGCACATTCAGAGTTAACTGGCAGTGTGTGGTTAACACAGTTTGGAATAAATGGGCAATGTAAAATATACATGATCTGTTGGTTTCTTTGCACAGAAATTTCTTTGATGTTTGCTATAGTGTCTATTTATAAAATTTGTGCTTCCAGGCAGGACAACATGTGATTCTTTTTTCCCCCTACAGCATTTCAAGTACTTTGTTTCATTATTAGATTTTCTTTAAAATTAGGAAAAATACAAGAAGAAAGTCCTAGCCCTTCCAGGCCAGTCACAAAGATCCTTTGTACATGTTTTTACACTGGAGGTTGATGATACAGCTACAGTTTTTACTTTGAATAAAATATTAAGGCTTTACAACAAAAGAGACAAGCGATAATACTTTGTGTCACAGTCCTTGGACATAGGAAGAGATCTTTTAACCCTATGCATTGAATTGTCCTATATGATGATGTCAATTGCCAATATAAAATGTATTTGATGTATGTCTTTATTATTGTTGATCTCAGTAGTGTCAGATAAAAGAAAGGGATGACTGGCAGGGGAATTGTTCTGTGTAACCACTAATAAAAATAAAAGAATTAAATTAAACAACCAATCAAATATCATCATTATTTTGAAGGAAAGAGTTTAACAGGAAGTCAGGAAGAAAGAAAGTTTAGGAAGAACTGAACTTGGAAAATATCTTTACATAGAAATTAATTAGAAAAAAAAAATAAAAGAAAGAGTTTTTAGTATATCAAGGTGTTTTTAGAACTAGTAACAAGAGTGCAAATGACAAAAACCCCAAACAAATAATTTTAACAACAACATCATAGTAAGATACAGACTTAAGAATACTTAGAGCTTGAATGTATAGCTCTTCTGGGAAATTACACACTGGAGTTGCTGCCAATAATGCCCTCTTCTGGTGATGCTATTGCAGCTAAGGCGATGTGTCAGTCATCTCAGGACCCTGCATCTTCAGTTTGCAGGGTGAATTCGACTCTAGGCAGGGAGAGACTTTTATCTGAGTTAAATGTCACAACCTCTTTCTTTCCACACCTAGTTCCAAAGACTAGCTGTAGGTAAATTATTTTAATAAGGTAAGAGATACCACAGTACAGTTTTCTTTTTTTCCTTTTTTTTCCCTTACCCCAAATAATGCTCTCTATGTCATCTGTATATTTATGATAGCTCAAAGACATGGGTGTGTGGATCTAATTAAAAATGTGAAAGGGTTTAGCAGCCTGCTGCTTCCCTGTGAGTCTCTTGTTGCCAACTCTTGGCAGCTCTGCTGTCACTGAGCCAAATGTTTAGTCTTCAGCTGAACTACTGCCAGTGAGCTGCGCTGCATTCTGGGACCACAGAGCCTCGAGGTACCGTGTTAAACTATCTCACATAAGGATGTGCAGTGAGCTGGACTTCATATTCAATCACCCAAAAGAAAAGTGAAGGAGAAAGCCTACTTTTGCCTGGTGAGCCTTAACGGTGTGTAAGACACGATGACCAAGTCCTCCAGGATTTTGCATCAGGGAAAACAAATAGTTTCTTGAGGTGGATCAGCCCATGTATTTAATTTGCCTATGCAGCAATGGCATTAGTTACATTTAGAAAATTTAGTTTAAATCAGTATACTCTGGATAGGGAATTAAAAAAGGAATTTCAAAACCCTGGCTTTCTGCAGTGAGTCTCTGGCCTTCATATAAATGTGAAGGGTAAAACAAATATATTCCATGTGAAACAAACATATTCCAACCCAGCTCCAGGTATTCTTAGCAAGTATGGGGTAGTTTGATACAGGAAAAAAAATTGGCATATGTGCATTCCAGTCAGCAGCAGGAAAGCTATGTTGATAGAAACGTGCTTAGCACAGTTGCATTGCTTAATAAATTCAGGTATAATGTGGAGATAGATGGGGTTATAGGCTAAGCTGGCCTGTAGGCTTTGATCAGTGCTCCAACTCACTTAGGGCTTAAAGTGGACTGGAAGAATTGCCAGGTCTCATGAGTCAATGATGGATTTCCAGCAGATCAGAATTAAATTCTCCTTTTAGCTGTTCTCCCTGCACTCTTTTCTGCAAGGGAAATTACTTCTGCCAATAGCAAAGCAGTGTGTGTGTGTCTTCATGATATTTCTTTTTCTTTTCTATTTCTCCACTGTCCCATTTCTATATTTTGTTATCATTCTCTTCTCACTTTCACACCATTTTAATCCCTTCCCTTCCCTTCCCTTCCCTTCCCTTCC
>WEIU01013809.1:8372-33166 GCA_013389925.1 Aegithalos caudatus | reverse complement strand
TTCCCTTCCCTTCCCTTCCCTGTTTTCACTCCTCTCCTAAGATTTTTTTTCTTCATCTGCCTCGATTTCACATCACCTTTTTTTTTCCTTAACTTTTACTACCCTTCTCTACAGCTTCCCTTCACTATAATAATGTTCTACCTGAGAGAATGAATGAGCCACCACGGATGTTAGCTCAGGGACTTAGCAGACACTTTATCCCTGAAAATATTTTCTTTGTATGTTTTTGAAACCAGTTCAATGGCAAAACAACAACAAGGTGCTGCTGATTACACTGTTCCTCCAACTCTTAATGCTGGGTATTTAAGAATAAAACTACCGTAAAAAAAATGTTGGCTTAATATCAAAAACTTGTCTGCATTCATTCATAATGCTAAGTATAGATTAGACACAGCACTAAAGGGGCAGAGAGAGAGGAAAAAATAAACATTTACACTAATGATCATGCTTTTTTTTTTTGTAAAAAGGAATTTAAAGAAATAAGAGCGGGCACAAGTGTGCAACACACCTGAACTCTACCTCCTTGATCTTTCCTCTAGGGTCCTTTTTGTTGCAGTGGGCCAGCTCTGGGAAGGAGGCAGGACTCAGAAGCTGCTTGGCATCCAGCCCAGGCTTTGTGGGCCACTGGAGAGATGGATAGCTAGGTGCAGAAGTGCCCTGAGGCAGGTGTTAAAATGTTGTTCTTAGTTCCTTGGTGGTAATCATCGCAAAACAATCCTGTCTGCTCTATTCCTATCAACAAGCTGCTTTCCATGGCTCGTTGCTAAGAGACAGGACTGTTGCTTACAAGTTGCTTAGTGCCTTAGACTTTCATAATTTATCATTTATTATCTTAGCATAAAAAATTGTTGGGGTTTTTCATTTTAGTTTTCCACCAACCCAGTAATTGTTACATAAAACAAAGGTCATGTATCTAGTAGAGTAGTAGTTGCTCTTATAATATACTTCGCCTTTGTATGGTTTTGGTGCTGTGAAAAGAAAATGCTATTATAAACTGAAGATGAATATCATTTTTGTCCATTAACTTCTTGCATTATAAGACTGGTTAGGTCAATGGATTCCCTCAAGATTTCTTTACTATTGAAAACATGTTTCCATCCAACCAAGAAGGAAATGAATTGAAATTATTTCAATTATCACACGAAAAATGTCGGCACTTCTTGCTCTACACTTCAGCACCTAATAGTTCAACTCAGCAATCCTACTTTTACAAAGTTAGTTGTAGAGATGTTTAACCAATTCCAGAAATTACTCTTGTTCCCTAGTTTTGTGAATATACAAACCTTACCTTGCTAAAGTGTTTTTTACTAAACACTGGTTATATCAGCTCAGTGAAGAGTAATGCCAAAGAGGAAATGAGAACAATTTGAAGACTTGTTAAGTTGCAAAATAACTCTGTCACAGTTCACCAGTTTAAGGCAGAAAAAAATAAAAAGAAGAAATTATTATTATACTCCCTGCTGGAAATTAAGGATTCTGACCTGGGGTTAGGTTTTACTTTTCTGTTTTAAAAGGAAAGATGTACATAGAGCTGATGCTGTGATATTAAACTGAAACGTATCTAAGAGCCCCACCAGTACAAAATATTGCTACAGTTAATTCTTTAGAAAAATGAAGGCAAAGTTACTTTTCTCCCATCATTTCAGTGGACTTTTTATGCTAGTTTGGACCAAGAACTTCATAAAAGAGAGCCGTAGAAATGGCTCTGAAAATGGCTTGGTGCAGATAGTGCTCTCACTGCAAAGCTTTTGAGGGAGTGCCTACCCAGCAAAATAAAGGCGTGTTTTCCAGCAGACAGGACATTTTTCCATCCAGCAACAACAGTGAAGTTAGGCTTGCAAGCACAGAACCATACAACCAGGACAAAGGCAGGTATAAGCACACCTTTCTGTCCTAGCTAATGTAAACAAAATTATGTGAATATGTCCTATGGTGACACCGACATTTTGTGTTGGAATAGTATTCTTGAGTGCTTCAGCAGCTTAATTCCTGTTTAGCTATGCAAGCCAAGTGTATTTTAGTCAGTCTAAATAAATTTTAGTCAGTCTGGAGTTGATCCTCTAACCAGTGACGGTTACTCACGGGGTAGCAGTGCTGATCAATGCCTGAGATCACTCAAAAGCCCATCCAATCTAGAGATGGAAATTTTCCACGACTTCCAAAAGTCCACAATAAATTTAGTCCTTCTCAATAGTGTGATGAAAGATACTGCCTTCAGTTCAGGAAGAAAATGCAAATATAGCTTAAATAAATGGGATGATAAAAACTTGTGTGTTCTTGAAATCCTTTGAAAGCCTACTTACTAATTTTGTTGTAAATGTCTCCCCCCTGTATAGGTAGTTGCTTATGCAAAACAGGATCCAAGACAACATAAGAGAGGTCACAGTGAGCATGGCATTCCATTACTTGTAAAGTTTGATGACGTGGAGTTAACTTATCTGGGTGAGGAGAAAATCCTTCTCTTATTTTCCTTGTTTATTAGTATCTTTGGCAATAATGTCCCATTAAAAAGGGGTACTTTATATGCATGCAAATGTAATGACATGATCCATACCTTCTTTATATAAGTTCGTGTTACTTAATTATTACTGCTGCAACCATTCACTCAAACATCAGAAGAGATGAATAGGGAGGAGGAATATAATTTATGCATTAACCTTCCAAGAAGGGCACTCCTGTTGCCTCTATACATGCGTCACAATTCTCCACAGAACTAGCTGGAGCATATTTAGTGAAAGGAAAAGGTGGACTCACATGCTAAGGGACTGATCTGTTACAGGAAATTCTGACCAAAATTATCCTTCAAAACCAATATATATTTATCCTGCTTTATTGAGGGGGTTGGTGGGGGAGGACAAAATCAAATGGCAATAACTGCTCACTGTTTCTTAGATAACATGAACTGGAAAATACATCAACAGTAATATGTCTACAGACGGAGATTTGACCTTCTGAAAGAATCCTTAAAATCTGTGAAGGAGGATTTTTTGGATTTTAAACTCTTATGGTTGTTGGGAAAAGAAACAGATTTATGGTTGGCTGCTATGTTAAGGTTCTTGGGTGAGCAATAAGCACCAAATGTTTGGAAATCATTGTGCAAGCACAAAAGAAAGAAGCTGCAGAAGGTGTTTTTAAGTGACAAATCTACAATTTTAGTCCTTAGGTTAAGTTTGGTGACAGAAAGAATCAGAGATTTGATCTTATGACTAATTCTACTGGAATCCACATGTGAAAATATCCAAATGTTCTTGAGGGGCAGTCATCAGTTATTCTCTCAGTTATGTCAAGTCCATCGTCTAATCTGAATGTTCTTGTGTGGGGTTCTGTCAGAAATCTGACAGATTATTTTATCACACAAAATCAACGCATGTTGATCCTGGGGTTCAAAAAGGAAGGCTTGGTGGATCATTATGTACATACATAAATAGATTCATTTGTATTTTATCAGGACAGCAATAACTGGTTAAACAAGTCATTTGAACTTGTTAGATTAAGTAATCATAAGAAAGTGAAAATACCCTGAGTTTTCAACAGGTCAGTTAAAAGCTACTAATGCTTTTTAAAAGGGGGAAAGCAGAAGGTGAAGTTTCTTTTGCATTTGCTTGTGGGTTTTTGTGAGTTTTGTTTGTTTGTTTGTTTGTTTTTCCAATCTAAGTTAAATCTTTCTCTGTTTTGACAAAAAAAACTCAGTATAATCTGGGGAGGGGATATCGGTCTGAAGAGCTATGGTACAAACATGCTGCTGTGTCCAGAAAGCTCTCCTGGCAGCTTACATCTTTTGGGTGAGCAGAGGAAATATTTTTCTTTTGGTTTTGAATTATCTGCTTTCACAAGCAAGTAGTATTATTTATCTCAAGTAAATAAAAACTTGTGAATTCAAGAGAGTTTAAAAATATAACCATTAGATTGAAGCTTTGCTTTAATGGATTAACAAAACAAAACCAAAAAGACAAAGCTCATCAGAAATCACAGTTCCTTAATCACCTGATTAATTTGTCATAGGGGTTACTGGAGCTCTCCTGAGAAGATATATCGTCCTGGGCCACCCAGCAGCAGCTCATCTTGAATGCTTAGGGAAAAGCCTGAAAAATAAGAGGGAGGGCTCCTCACTGCTCCCCTCTCAGGCAAAATGCCCACTGAATTCAATAGGATTTTTGCATGAGTAAGTCAAGCAGGATTTGGCTCTGGAAGGACATAACAAGATTGAGCAGACTTGGTTCCCAGTAATGGTGTCCCATTGTGCTGTGGTATGGTAGAACACGCAGTGCTGGAGTGCATTCTGTCAGTGCCTCTGTCTTCCAGAGGATATTGTAATATCTCCTTATTGTGAGCTAGAAGAAAGGGATCTGGTAGAATTAGAACTGGAGATTACTGTAGGGTTTTCAGAAATAAAAAAAAAAAAAAAAAAAAAAAAAAAAAAAAAAAAAAAAAAAAAAAAAAAAAAAAAAAAAAAAAAAGTAGCATTATGAACACAGGATATTAATAGCTTACTTTTGCTCTGTGAAATGTCTTTAATTCCAAGCATATTGAGGCAGATGACATGTTTGTCAATGATGCCTAGTGGCTCCATTCTTACTTACGGATACACTACCAAAAGTTTGTCTAAAAAGCCTAGCTTGTGAGTTGTGGATTGTCTCCTGAGAGTGTCTAAATGATTTACCTCTCCCTGACCTAAAGAGCTGGTGTGTTGTATTGGATTTTTGAAGTGAGGCATCTGAAACAGGCCTTGCAAAGCATCCTGAGAACCTGGCCTTGGCAGCAGGGTGGCCTGGTATTTTCCCTCATTCAAGTCTGTGTATTTCTATTGATGGACACTGGGCACTTGATCACAGCATGGTATCCTCTGTTGTGGGGTCATCCAAGCTCAGGTCAGCCATAAATTCCACATGTCTTGTAACACGCAACCTCCAAGACATTTCTGGAAGGGCACCAGAGCTGAGATAGGTGACATGAACCACAGGTTTCGTGAGCATGCCCTGCCCATCCATGGAGTGGGCTGTTGTGTGCTTTGGGCACATGCCAGGGAGTAGCTCAGGCCATGCTTACTCCTTTGTGACTCAAACCTTACACCTAATCAAAGGCTTTTGTCCATGTGATAGAATTAGGTGACTGTTGGACAAAGGCTGGGACTTGAATGAAAAATATTCACTCAGAATTTGCTTTAGACATGTCCAGTTTGCCCCTACAAATACACCAGTGTTACTAAATGTACAAATTCCAGACCAAATCTTTCACAAATCCTAGGTATTATGGTGTTTGCTCTAGACTTTTAAGAGATACTTGCTGAAGAATGAGTCTGATTTTGCTAGGTCACCTTTGTACAAATGGGAGCAAGCATACCAGATTAAGCGTTATTTCTGGAAGGTATCAGGTGTGTCCATTACCTCACCTCAACTGTGGCCATCCTCACCCAGGGTTTACATTATTTGAAGAAAGTCCCAACAGGCATAAGAGTTGCACAAGCCCTCAAGAAGCTGGAACTTGCCTGTAAGGAATACCTCTGAATGGTGTAGTCAGAGAAATGGAGTAATCCATAGGATTTTTTTATGTCACCCTGATACAAACAAAAATCAATGGTTGTCCTGTGTGGGGTGTTTATCTATTGATACAGTGCCTGCCAATCTCTGCTTGAAAAGAATTCCATGTGTAGGTCCTTTGGCACACAAAAAGATTTTTTTTTAAAAAAGTACTTTGAAAGGTAATTTATACAGAGTTTATAGGAGATGTGTGCATGTGTGTACAAATACACAAATAAAATATTGGTAAGCTGAAAAGTGGAAACTACACAAAGCAAAAACCACAAGGGTCAGTATGACTTAGTGATATTATCTAAAAAAATGCAATTATTTCTGCATTTACAGAATCTCTGAGACTGTCAGTGGTACCTGGAAGGCATAGCCTTGAACTGTCATTTAATACAGACCTGCCTCTGATGTACATTATTAATTGATATTTATAAAGAAGTGTATTATGAGTTATCTGGGTATAGGCACAACTATAAAGCTATAAATATATTTAGCTAGATTTTATAGTTTCTTAAGATCAGTCACCAGAGACAGAGAATGATATATATTTGATATGAATAACATCTGTATTTGTGTCTAAATAGGAGAGGAAATGCATCTGTCTTTAGTAGATGTCTCTTTTTAATGTTTCAGCTTGCAAGAAATGCACATTAATAGCAGCTTCTTCCCTGAGGAAGGTTTTGAACTGGAGTACTTGAGAAGAAACTTACAACAGAGCAGCCTAAAGTGCCACCCAGTCCCTTTTAATTAACACATATAAGTCCCCCAACATCCAAGATATGATTGAGACTTTCTGCCATTTCATTTTAATATCAGTGTTATATGCTAACGTTTGTCAGACTAAGCTAAAAAAACACTTCTTTTTATGTTGTTTCCCACATGCAGAGCAGACCTCTTACATTTTTGTTGGCTGCTAACGTACTAAGCGTTTTTTGGCAGCATGCGGTTCTGGATTGAAGCCATGCATGCAAGTCTTCCACAGTAAGTATGGCCCAAAGGATTAGAGATCAATGGATTTAGTTATCTGGTGAAGTTCCCCTGCCTCTCTGGTGCTATTAAAAGGTTTTGCTATTGTAACGAGCACCAGAACTTTTCATTTTAAGCTTGCCCAACTGAGGCTTCCACTTAGGCTGCAAAGTGTAAGAAAGTTACTGGACTTCTGCAGGCAGATTTACTGTCATGCCACTGAAATGCAAGTCCAAGAAAACCCCCAAACAAATATTTCATACATTGGAAGACAAAAATTGTTCATAAAGAAGGAAAAAAACAACAACACGGCAGTGTGCTTTCTCAATGTGATCAAAAGATGCTCTCTTAGAGAAAATTGCCTTCTAATTAGTTCGTAATGAAATCCTGAGAAATGGGGTAGAGACTTTTAGAAAAAGTCTGATGCCTGAAGCACTGCCAACCTAAGTAAAAGGAATCCTCAGTCCCAAGAGCTCAGGGGCCTCCAAACCACAGACCTGGCCCGCAGCTGGGCTGCTGCTGGCTGTTGGCTGCCGACTGGTGGACACTGCTCATTGCTCCCCACTCTGACACTGACTCTGAAGCTTTTGTGTGCTGTCCAAAGCTACTGATTTGGGCCCCAAAACACCTACTTCCTCCCCCTTCCCTCCACAAGGAAATGTGAACAGCTGCCACAGAGATTTTCTCTGCTGTGCATGTGTAGAGATTCCTCCTGTGTTTGGCGTCCCCGCACAAGAGAAATGTATCATCAAGCCCTTCAGGATTTGGCTTATGCCGTGTGGGAATATCTTGACTTTCAAGTTTGAGGGACAAAGTAGTTTTTCATTTTCTTATTTTAAACATGGTATTTCCTGAACAGAGAAAAATTTGTAACCCAGCTGATATAGCATTGCTCTTTTTAAGCTGAACAGAATAAGCCATTTCAGACATTTGCCTTCATAGTGGACATAGTAGGGAAAAATGCAGCTCAAGGTTGGGTCCACCTTCTGTGTGCAGGGAGTGGAAGGTGAGCAGGAACTGCTCTGCACTTTCCCACTATATTTGCCCAGGCCTCAGTAAAGATTCAGGCTCTGGTCCTCTAGTTACTAAACTTTATAGGGTTCTACAAGAACCTTTATAATCACTGCAAGAAGGGAAATTAAAGGAAGGAAATTATGGAAGAACAAATTCAGCCTTCCCATCTTTTTATTAACAGGCAGCAAATAATGACACATACTGCAATGTCACAAAAGAATAGTAAAAGCTGATAAATACCCATAGAGAACCAACAGGACAGATTCCAGCTTAAGCCATAGGTTAACACAGTATTAATTTTCTGTGTCTAGAGCTGTATCTTACACTGCACTGTGCATTTATGAAATTCTTTTAAGCTGAAGTGACCCACACACATCCGAACGACCCCAAATCATACCAAGATGGCCCTCCTACCACACAGTTAAAGAAATAATCACCAACAGCAAAGAATCCACAGCTGTTCACTCAAAGACTTACTGGGTCACAGCCACCCTAGCTCAAACACTGACATCTTTGGCACCTCAAAGTAGAACATAAGCCTACCAAATGAAGGATAAGATAACATACAGTAGAAGAGGACACAGTCCTGAAAAGGTGATCTGGTTTTGATATAAAGCTAACTGCTGATTTCAGGATTTTGCTGTCCATGAAAAATTCCCTCAATTGCCAACTGTCCTGAAAAGCTCTTCAAACTAAGTGTGCCCAGAAACAGACTATCAGGCTACCAGGCTCCCTAGGGAAGCCACATAGTTGCAGGGAACAAAATGTAAATTTACTCCTCCTAAGGGTAGCCAGATAAAATAAGATCTAACTCAAACACCAAACCAAGTTCAAAACCTTTGAATGAGTGGAGATAAACACTCCCTAAGTTATCCATGTAAAGTATTGTGCAGGCATACAAAGCTCATCTAAGTTTGCTGTTATCGTACAGTCCTAAAAAATCCTGTCCTGCAAGCATCTACCATTCCAAGATGATACAGATACTTTGGAGGCTCCATTCACACAAGCAGAATTTTTTGAGCTTTATCCAACATGAATTTCTGAAACATCCCCAGTTTTAGAGACTCACCCTTCAATGTTTTTATGTCCGTCTTGTTTTACCCTTTTATCAATAACCCCCCATCCCCACCCAAAGGTTTCATATTCATTTCCATTTTCAGATCTTCTGAAGCTCTGAAAATCATTGCACAACTCTCTTTCTCATAGCTAGAGGCACTAAAAGTTTTCCTTGTTATGGTGTCTACTACTGAAGATGGTTTGAAGCTGGGAGGCAAACGGGGAGCAGAACTTTCTCAAAGTGGAGCTGGTGTGTGTTTGAGGTTTACCCCAGTGCTCTAGATGTAGGAGCCAGACAGATACATCAGATCTGAATGCTGTCTGCTTTGGGGAGCAACTGTGTCCTGAAGTCTCTCTTCCCAGCCATGACCCTTTCCCATTTGTGGTTCCATTCAAAAGGCACCACCCAGCCCATTACACTGCTCTCATTGTCAACATCTGCAGGTGTCTCCAGGTAGAGCTTGTCTCGATTTTTTTGTGATTTCTTCTGCTTCATTTCTGTTTTAAAAACAAAAATACCCTTTATTTTGTAATCTTTCTAACAATCTTATTGAATGGTTAGCTTTAGCCTTCCCTAACTGAGCTCACATACACCTATGCTTACATTTTTCTAGGTTTTCTATGTTTCCTTCTGTTTGCATATTTCTTCTTGTTTTTATTTTCTTTTAGTGATCTCAGAGTCCTAAACCATGCAAACAGACTTAAGAAATATGCAGCAGTGCCAGGGATGGAGGAAAAGGAAACACAGCCACTTTCAGCCTCCCTGACACTTGCATCAGTGTAAGAATGGCTAGAGGGAGAAGCATAGATTTTAGGCCATGATGTAAGTGGTGGCTAAAAGTAAGGTTATTTCATCATCACAAAGCATTCTGCCCATTTTCTCAGAAAACATATTTTAAAACATAAAATACAGTATTCTCTAGGAGCCAATGATATAATAAAAAACGGGTTGTCTGGTCCTTTGCTAAATTACTTTAAAGTTTTTCAGTTTTCTTTGTTTCTTCTTTACCAGTGAGGGGAATTTTGTTTAATTTAAAATATTTCTCAACAGCTTACAAAGATAACAAATCTAGAAGCAAATGTCCAAAGTTGTTTTCTTCTATTAAATGACTCATACTGATATTATTCTCAGTCTGTGTTTATATGTTAATGCAATCATACATATATCCTTCCCCTGATTTCCTAGCATGTCTTCTTTCACTACTCTTCTTGTATCACTCCCCAAAGATTTGCCTGTATCAGTCCACAGTGACTGATTTACACACCAGAAAGTCTCTGAAAGCATAAAGATGCATCATGCGTAGTACTGACTCAGTTTAAAGCAGGGACCAGCACAAATTAATTCCCATGATATTTATGGGAACTTAAACATAGAAGGGCAGAGAATTAAAAACAGGGATGCTCCCTAGCAGTCAGGGAGACTGCTGGCTAAAACACTCCGTTGGATGAATTCTCACCAGGAAAGCGTTTGGAGCCTAACCCTAGACTTTACACGCCAAGCTCTTCAGTCTGGTGCTATTCTAGATGTACCAGTTCAATCTGTGGCAGTGCGTGACTCAGCCAGACCTCACACAGCTGAACTGAGCTTGGAAGCCTCAGCCTATGAATTCCTGGGTTAGGCTTCACTTTCTCTGCCTGTTTTCTATTAGCTCTGTGGGTTTTCAGGCTTTTATGGCAATCCTCTGACTGAAAATTACTGCTGCCCAAGACAGCCTGACTGCCAACAAGGTTGCAAACACAGAACTTTTTCAGTAATTCTTTGGGCCATGAAAGGTTGGTTATTTCCAAACTTTTCATTAAATGTACATTTCTTAATGCTGAAATGTTAATTTCCATACACTCTTCTCTCTTTTTTTTCTCTCTCCCTCTCACTCTCCTTTTTAAGCTGACATCAAGAATTCAGGCACAGAAACAGAGAGAGGGAGGGAGTAAAATTATATTTTTCATGTAACTCTACTGAAGTCAAGGAAAATCTGGGGCTGCTCTGTTTATTTTCTTATTCTTGGTTTGCTTAATTTCATGCCACTTAAAATTACATTTAATTGCAGCAGTTCTCTATTTCATTTTCAGTTGTTCTCTTTTCCCAGCATGCTCCCCAGGACATTGGAAGAAGAGAAAAGCTGAATCAGTTTGGAAAAACATGAATATTTCTGAAGGTGTGGACACTTCTCACTTCTCAAGTGTGGGAGGAATATTTCACTGCCACCCATCACTCAAATGTCCTGATCAGGTCATTTAAATAAATTATCCTTAAGAATAATTATCTGAGAAGAATTCTCTTCCTGTCTCAAAAAGCACATCCACTACCATATAAGCATTTTTACCTGGGTAGATTACATGTAGGCTGATTTCTATAAATAAACTGAATGATGCTTAAATGTTCTGAGGCACTCACTTCAGTACTCAATAGATCTGAAGTTGTGTTATTGGCAAATAAAAGTGCTCCCTCAAAACTCTCACTCTTCTCTAGTTGCATTTTTGAAACAACAGCTTGTACCAACAAGACATTTTCACTCTGGAAGACAAGGCCCTGATACGGGGCCGGCCCCACCTGGACTGGGGGAAACACAGTTTGAGGATTTTGCTAAAAAGCCTCTTGCTGAGGTTCCTTGGCACCCATCAGCACAACCTCTTGGGCCACATTCACTCTTACTTTCATTTCCAAATTCAGTAAGTACTCACACAGTGGAGCTTAATTCTCTTGAAATTCATGGCCAGTGAATTTCAAAGTCACACACAGGCATTCACATGCATGAGTAGTCACATAGGAGATTGCTCATAGACCAAAGAGTGAAACCCTGCCACGTGACTTAGGGAAGCACTCATTATTCAGTTACACATCTTGAATACTGTATATGGAATATTTGGAGACAGCTGTTCATGATTAACCCAGAAAGGTTTTAAAATATTTACATTCTTCCTTGTGGCCCTCATTCAGCAAGGTACTCAGGCATATGTGTAACTAAGCAAATAAATAGCAGAGCATGGTAGGAAAGCACAGTGTGAGGAATAACTGAGATGCTTTACTACTTCTGTCAATGGATATCACCTCTCAATTGATATCTGGAAAGAAATTTGGTTGTAAAAAAACCACACAGGTAGGAAAAGGACAGTGGTCTGGGAGTGGAATGTTGTGACCTGTTCACATATCAGTGCTGGTTCTTAGAAGTGTGGAAAACATCACACAAGAGAATAGAAAGTACATGCGATAATTTTCAAAAGGAGCCCCAGTTTAATATATTTTTAATGTCAAAACCCTTTGTTGCAAGTAAGTTTTGCTTCTGGATTTTTCATGAGCAGGAAAAAAAATTATACATTCATTGGATGACTTATGCATTTCAAATTATTTGCTCAGCTAACTACAGAATGAATTGATACATTGCAGAAATCCATATTACATCTACTTCACCTTCTTTTAGCTTTGAGGCTACATGGCAAAACAGCTTTGCTTAATGCTATATTCATGTGTCCTACGGGAGAATAACTATTTTTTTGTATTTTTTTCTGCATCTGCGTATTCATTAAAGACACACACAGACACACAGAAGTACTGAAATATGAGGAGAACCCCAAAAGCAAAGGAAGCTGAGTTGGAACATATTTCTGAATTTGTTTGCAAACTTGCGACAGTGAACAACTCTCAAAAAATAAAACTGCTGGGCGAGACTGCAAAGTTTTGGGGAAGTTCTTTGAACACATGTAAACATGATGTGTGTAGGCAAATGTTTAACTTGCCTTTTTTACTTCTACAAATTATATTATGAAATCAGACATCTCTGACTTCTTAGGAATGTCAAATCAATGTATCCCTTCAAAACAGATAATTGCAGGGAACTGCTCTGCTTCTCAGCTTCTATAGTTTTGATTGTTCCACTTTCAGACTGATAATGATCAGACGCTTCAGTTGTTTTAGCAGTTCATTTACATAATACAGGTAGTTTGGGAAACATCACCTGCAGCCCCAAATGTCGTGTGTTAGACACTGCAGTCTCTGAACAAAAAAGAAACAAACACATTGAGTTTATGCAACTGGAGGACAGAGACAAGCCTTGTGCTTTCATTCGCTGCCCTTTGATCACAGGGACCTACATTTTAATCCATCCCAGGCAGAATCATGGAAAATGTATTTGATCTGATAGCTGTATCAGCACTACTTTAATACACTTCTTTCTCAGATTCAAGATTGAAGCATCTAGATTTAAAATGTCCTACTGCTGCCAAAAGAGATTGAATTTGACAGATGAGGATTTATGAGTGCTGCTCACATGTAGCAGAGGTCACCTCATATGGCCACTCCTATACTGCTCCTACAAGAGAAGGTACTGTAGTGGTTTGGAAGCAGTAATATGAAAGATATAGTGTGTGTCTTGTTACCACACACATAATTAGGATCTTAATGAGAAGCTTTCTATTAACATTGTATTAAGGCTAGTGACCTAGAGTGATACAAAGTCAATGGACCCATTACATTTCGTGCCATACTGTACAAAGTCCCACTGAGGGACACAGAATATTGAAGGACCGTCCATACGATGCCCTCAGGGTCTATTCTCCCTTTGATGCATATGTATAACTCTCATTAATGTTAATAGAAGTTACTTCTGAATAGTTAGGGGAGAACAGACCCTTGTTTAATATGAAAGTGTACTTGGAAGGAATTCCTTGGGAGCTTTGGGATCCCAAACTATGTCAATGAAGCTAGGACTGATCAATAGGTGAGCAGCAAGTCAAATCAACTGGACATAGTGCACAATCCATATTGTGTGACCAAAATACATTGGACAAAAAATGCTTCCCTGTTCCAAACCTCCCCCAAATAGATCTATGCTATATTTTACAGTGGAGGCCACCTAAGCCAAAACTGTCATACTTTTTACTCATCCCTTGCTCTTATGTAATATGCTCAGGAAATTATCCTCATTATATAGACAGGAAACCACCTCATCTAACTTTCATAGTCTAAATATCAGTTCCATCTTCTTTTCTAGATTCTTTTTATGATTCACAGGGACCATAAGCCACCTAAAGTAAGTAATAGATTCCGGTTGTGTTGAGACAAGATGATTCAGCCTCTAGAGGTGCAAATTTCCCCCTGCTGGCTGCACAGGAAGTGTACACTCAGCTGACTCACATGAAGCATCTGCGAGCACCTTGTGGTCCTATAATACATATGTAGCTGCATGAGGTCCTCAACCTTGGTTTTCAAGGGTCAGTCCAACTGCTCTAGCCACCTTAGAGCTTTCCTTTCTTGACAATGACTCTAGGTCCTTGGAAGCCTTCTTATCTTTGAAAATGTACTGTTTTCATGAAAATAACCCCTGAGATGCTCAGCAGAGTTTTTTTTGAGAGCAGCATATTCTCTGTCAACAGTAAAACATTGCTGCAGTGGCACTGCCTGGCACGTGTACAATTATAATCATTCTCTATATGGATACTATGAATCAATGGTTTAGATTATTTTAATTAAAGATTATAACTCTAAAAGTTCTCAACATCTACCTAAAATCTCTTTCTGAAACCCCTGGGCAGACCCTCTATGACTGTCAATGACCAGGAAGAGGAAGGAAGTTGGGGCAAGGCAAATGGGACAGTGTAGGATGGGCAGCCCCACTGCATGCAAGCAAGAAGAAAAGAGCAGATCCAGGGGTGGTTACTGGTTCAGCCAATGTCCAGTGATCATCCTTGAGTCCATACAGGTGAGGTAGGTCCAAAGTCAAGCCAGAAAGCCAAGTCAGAATAACTCAGGAAGAGGTCAAAGGTGATGGCCTGAACTTAAAAGGCAGCTCTCAATCAAGGAAGAACAGGCCCCTGCTACAACTGCAGGTCAAACATCTGCACCATACCTATGCTGGTCTTGGGAGCCAAACTCCAGGCAGGAGTGGGGCAATGAACTCAGGTTCTTAGCAGCATTACTTGACAGTGGAAACTCCAAACTTAAATTTTTAAAATGCTTATGCCGTTACAGTTTACTGTGTTTGTGCAATAAAAGCAGTCAAAGTTGCTCAGAATTCTGAAGGAAAATATGGAAGATGTGTCCAACTAAATGGCCAGAGGAGGGCCCTATCTAGGCATGCATCAACCAAGGTACTTTTAATTGATCATGAGAATGAGTCAAGGAGTTCTCGAGGCTTTATGCTACAGTTCTCTTCTGCAAACAGCTATGCTGGCAGTGAACCACAGTGTGTTGTGTCATTAGACCACCTTGGAGCTAGGACAGGGGCAATGACAGATCTGAATTAGTAAAGGATGACAAAATGGGAAGGTACTCTACTGTTAGGTCTTCTCTGTACCTCACCAGCATATCTGACTATCACTTCATTTAGGTATCTTCCCATCCCTTGGGCAATGACTTATCTGTGATTGCTCTGTGACCATATTATCTTTAATCAGGCCCCTCTCTGACTCACCCTGCCCTATTCTGTACTTAGGAGCAGGTTCCCAGGAAGTGGGGACTAGTCATCAGTTTCAGCACACCGAGATTCAAAGGCATCCTTCACACCCCTGGGTGAAATGCTCATACCCCTGTGCAGGAGAGCAATCACGAAATCTGCCACCATTGTCAGTCTGATCTCCTGCACATTAAAATTGTCCCTACAATCTCTAACATGGCTGTGAGGACTACATAAGTCTTCACCTCATTGTCACACAACACCTTTACTTTTCTCATGTAAATACACATATTTTTGAAAACACAAAGCAGTGACTCTAACAGAAGATTAGAACTCTAGAAATAAGGGTTTCCACTACAGTTAAATAAAAAAATCTGTGGTTTGGAATTTTTCAGTGTTTCAGGTAATCACAGTCCTAGCACTTGTGCTGAAAAATATATGCAAGACTGAAATATTTTTGAACAAAACCAAGCAGGAAAATAAAATGACTATGTATGTATTATAAGGATCTGTATACAGACAAGTCTAAATTTGGCAGTGTGTGTTTGCAGATATGACTTTTTCTCCCTTTGTATGACTATACATTGAGATACATGCAGCCAGTGTGTGTATATACTACATTTAGTTAAAAAATAAAGACTTCTATTCATCTCTGCCTTGATAAATGCATAAATGTACAGACAGTTTCTTGGCCACAGCTACTGCATGCTTGACAGATATGGTCACCTCATACCAGACCTCACCTAGACCTGGGGCAAAGACAAATCCAGTTTGATTGATTGGGATATTGTGTATTCATTCATTAGTCCAGGCTTTGGCAGACAAGACCTGGCAGGTATCTTCTTGTAAGCAGACGGCTTTCCTGGTGTGGTCTTGGGTTTTCTGGCAGCTTAGCTGTGAAATTTTATACACTTCTGTGGCGGGGATTAAGGCTATCAGGACTCCAAGATTTCTCATATATTAGACAGCATATGTAGATCAAATCCCATGCTGTATTCCCTGTCCCTCAGAAAATGAAGTCTGAATTGGTGTTTTTCGGCTCTTCTATGCAGGGTGGATCTGGGCCCATTTTTCGAACTTTATTCTTTTACAAAGAAAGCACCTAGAGTTTGCTGTGAGTTTCATATCATTATCTCTTCTAATTGATTTCAACCCAGTCTCCCAAGCCTGGGCTGGGCTTTAATATGCCCTCCAGAGAGACAACCAAAATGAAAATTATAACCAAAATTAAGGATCAGAAACGAAACCAAAAAATTTCAATGAGAATGCTTGATTTACAAATCATTTGAATCTCAGAAGTAAATGTTTCCAGGTTTTAGAGATATCTCATCACTAAGGTTAGTGTTAAAATCTGTAGGCTGAAATACTTTGGTTAATGAAGCAGACAGCAGAGGAAAACAGCTCATACTGGCCACTTAAATTCTTTTTTTCATTCATTATTTTCACTAGGTCATAAATCCACCATTTTGTAAACTAGCCAAGAAAAATGTAAATTGGATCACACGCAGAGGACAAAATTTGTTCAAAGTGAGGAAAGTTCATCAGTAAAAAGTACCAATGAGACCAAATTAAAATAAATATTCTCAAGCCTTACTTTCAAAAAATCTCTTTTATAGTATTTAGATGGTAAAAAAATGCATTCAAATCCATTAGAAATCTCTTTACATATCACAAGAGTGGAATAAAATGCCTTTTTATAAATAAAAATCAAAACTAGAATTTTAAGGTAGTTTTCTATAGTTTTAGATTCTTTACGTAAGAAGGACAAAACAAGAATTTCTAAAAAATGTTTCTTCCTTTTAAAGAAAGAGTTAATACAAATTATGCACTTATACTTTTAAAGTGTCCAGATATATTAGGCTTTGAGAAGGAAAGTAAAACATGGAAATATTGCTGGCCTGCTTCTTTTTCTTTATAATTCAGTCAACATGTAGTCTTTGTTTTTAATTAAATAAAGCTGACAGCATTACAGTCTCTGCACTCCCATTCTTCCAATGCCAGATCAGAACTAAGCACAATTTTAGTCTCTGAACCTGGAACATCTTAGATTAATACTTGACTTGATGGGTATGATTTGTCTGTTTAGTGGGTTGTCTTCAATACAACTTCTCATTCTTCAAGGAGTTAAGCAGTCCTGAAAGTAATTACAAGCACAAAAAACTAATACATTTATTGAGGTCAGTATGACAAGACAAAGGAGGGAGATCAATATTCTTTTGAGGGGACACAGAGTAGTTGTATTATTATTAAATAATTAAAAATTACTAAATGATTCATGCTTTGTTTTGCTTTATTCATTTGATGTTTAACGGGTAGGATTTTTTGCTACTTGATTAAAGACAGCTACATATCCTGTGAGAGCAGAGCTAAAATTATTGTGTAACACTATCAAATAAGAGATTTTATAAAACAGGCCTTTTGCAAATGCTCACTGAACATCCCTAATTTCAGCTATTGAGATATTTACTCACTGTGTTTTCTCTAGTATCTTGAACAAATAACCTTCCCACTGAACTAGGAATGGATGTTCTATAATTACTTACCTTTGTGTTGAGTAACTTTTGGGGTGTGATTGGTCACACGATGTTCTTTTCTCATTGGATGCCTATCTGTTATAGTTGAAAGATGAAATCTTCCCATTAACTGTATTTGACTCTGGATCACACTTCTAGAGAAAACTTAATGGAATACAATAGAATTCATACACAAACGTGTTCACTGAGAATTGTGCTCATTGCCGATGACAGCACCATCCAAGGCAGCAGGTATCATAGCAAAGCTCCTAAAATTCACTGGTCTCACAAACACAATATAATAACAAACCCTACCAGAAATCTCAGAAAAGAAATCTCCAGTGCTAGAGAAACTTGGACTTTTTTTAAATTTAATACTAGTGGTGGTAGTAGTAGTAGTATAGTGATATATTATTTCATAGTCAAAAAAAATGGGGAAAATTATTATATCAGAGAGCAGCAAATTAAAAAATTAGTGGTTCATTATTTCTTTTAAGTACCTTAATTTAAGGGAATCCACTTATATTTGTAGTTGTGCTGAGATAACTCTATGTGCAATTGACTACTCAGACATAAAAGACATATTTTCAAAAATTGCTCTAACAGTTTATATGTAGGTAATCAGATATTTGTGCATCAAAGGACAGACAAGGCCACAAATAAAATGTAGCTGTGTAGATCGAAATAGAGATAAGTATAACATGCCCTGTTTATTAAATACGCTTGATAGACAAATGCTGCATCCTCAAGTGAGATTTATGAAAAGCCCAGAGAAGAATATTTTTACAAACCAGATGAAAGTACTGGGGTCTGCTTGTTTAATGCATAAGCTTTTCTCTTTTTTAGGATGACTAGCACAAAACCATTGGTTTTTAGTGCTGTACCAGAGTATGTGTAGCTAGCATGGAAAATTCTATGTAAATAATGCTATAACAAGGATGTGTTCCCACAGCAAAATTGGACTCCCTGCTATATGTTTGTATTTAACTTGGTTCACTCAGGGCAAAGGTTTTTTGAAAAGCAGCTATTCCAGGGAATTGATGTTTGACAGGCAGGGCTGTACCCAGAATTGGCTACCCCTTGGAGTACTGAAATGAGAGAGCTTTGGTTAGTGAATGTCATTGCATTTCCAGTTCATCACCTGTTATTATGTGAGCGACTTATCAAAGCAGGGCTGCATAGCCCCCATAGAGAAAAATAACATCCTGACAGGAGCAGAATGGTTTATTTTGTAGCCAATCTAAATAAACAAAGTTGAAGAGAACTCAGAGATTGACTCTCCTTCTTGCTACCAACTACAAAATATATAAAGCCAGTGATGACAAGTTTTCCTTCTTCGTTTCTTTTCTAAAGAGCAGAGGTCTAAAAGATAATAAGATCAAGGTGACAACCTTGTGAGCACAGATGAGGACCAGACAAACCAATTTGATGGGAGATGACAACCTCTGTTTTTGACTGAGTGCCAATGCTAGCCCATTCTGGAAACGAGTGGGCCCTGATCAGCAGAGTTGGCACAAGCACAATGCTATTTGCATTGGGGACATGGCAGCTGTGCCCTTGCAAAGCACTGGTGCATCCTGCCTGCCACAAACACCAAGGCTGCTACTGTACCCTCTACCCCTTCTCTTCCTTCCTCACCTCCCTTCAGTTCTCAGTTACCTGGACTATGAGTTAACACCATAATTGACCCCAGCTAATTAATCCTCTAAACACTTCTCTCTTAAGTGCATTAGTAGCCCCATTTTGCAAATGATGAAAATGAAATAGATCAAGTGGCTTGTCCATGGCCGCTGAAGAACTCTCTACTGGTTGGCCTCAGTCCCAAACAGACATGCAGGGCTGACTCCAAACATTCAGCACATTATTCACTCCAACAGTCCTATACAAATCAGTTTCAGTGTAACTTTGTTCAGATACCTGTTTTCTGGTGCCTCTTCCTCAGCTGAAATTTCCTTTATAATTGGTAATAGGGAAGAAACTGTGAAAACTTCATGCAGGAACATAATACTAGAAAGACCCATGAAAAGAATTTCAGGACACCATTACTTGGGAAAGATAGTAGTAACTTCCAAGGCCAAAGGCTGATTCTGAATTGAGAATTGAGGCACAAAGAGCTTTAGTTGCTTACCTCTAGAGAGTCTGTGGCGTTGTTGGGAACTGAGCCCAGAATTTCTGAATTCCAGGCAAGTTCCATAACCACAGGATGACTCCAAGACTAGCTGTAACCTGCAACTGCCCCTGCCCAAGAATTCAGCCAGGCGCCTCACGATCAATGGGAATTTTATTGCTTTTGATGAAGTACAAATAAATTTCTAAATAAATTTCTGAGTCAGTAGGAACCCAGTAGCTTTCCTTCAACAAGACGTTACCTGGTATATGACATATTACTGTGCCTTCTCTTCCAGAGAACTTTGCTTCCTCTTCTGGAGCTCTGTCAGTTTTTGAGGTTCCATCCAGTCTTGAAGGCATATGGCAAAACTGAGTCCCCCCCGATCCAAGATAGAGATGAACCTTCTTTAGGGAACGACTTATGTTTTCTTCTGACAGAGTTAGTTTTCCAGGATTTATAATATGTCAAGATATTTTTAGGAAATAGCAGCACATGCCAAACATTTGCCAGAGTGTTTTATGACCTTATGGTGAGGCCTTCTTAAGGAGCAGAACATTAGCAAAATATGTTGTAGGATTCTAGTTNATATATATATATATATATATATTTAAGTATTGTATCAGAAGAAGCAAATCAACACATCCTTAATAAAATTGGTATTCCTGGGTGGGGAACCAAAAAATCCCAAACAAATACACACACAAAAGCCTAATAATTTTCCAGCAATGTATTTTACAGGAGGCCTGTCCACTACAGAAGATTTCTTAATCTTTAACTTTGCCTTATACAGTTCCTGGCTTCCCTAGAAGGGACTAAGGTGATAAAAACCCACTGGAACCGTGTCAGGTGTCAGCAGATTCCTGTCCTTGAAGTCACAAATGTTCTCACCAGCCAAATATAATGTTAAATCATTAAATATGCTAAATTAACAAGTTACAATCAGGAGGGAAAAGTGGGAGAGCAAGGAACCAAACAGAAAAACATATACTTGTTTTGAATATACAGCAATAAAGCTGGCCATGTTGAATGGAGCTCAAGCAAACTGGTCTGACAAAAGACATTCCTGCCCACATTGAAGAGGTTGACAATCTTTAAGATTCCTTCCAATCCAAGATTTTCTGTGATTTTTTTCATTCTATAAATTTTCATAAAGAATACTTTTTCTTTGAAATTAAATCATATTCTTCCAAGGTCAAGGTGCAGTAGTAATACTACAGGTCTTTTTCATCCCTCAGATTATTTTTCTTGTGGAACAGAATTAAAACAATAGGAACCTTTTGTGAAATATCATGGGTAAAATCTCATGGAGTCAAATTACTTTCCCCTTAACTTTTAGGTGCACTAATGCTTCCATGCATGAAAGATAGAATTTGTATAAGTCAACACTTTGAATACACATGGTAAGGTCAAGCTTAACAAAAAGAAGTTTAAAGTACCAATTCCATCAGTTAAGTGTTATAGGGCAATACCAGTCAAAATTCAGGGCATTAGAGCCCTGTGCTGTGGCTGAAATCTGAATGAAATAGTAGGCTCTGTTTTCCACAAATTTCTTCCCTTGCTTCGTATAGTGAAGAAGATTGCATCAATACGGCTGCTTCTGATCTTCTTAAAATTAATATGACAAGCTTCATGGAAAAGTTATGAAAGAAAGGGAGAAAAAGAAAGAAAAAGAAAAGGAAGAAAGAATGAAAGAAAATTATTCTGTTCCCTCATCTAGAAACACTGCTTCAGTGAGAAACTTAAGCACTTGTTTAACTTTCACTGCATATGTGTTTCTATTAAACTCAATACACTCTGCTGAATAGGACAGCTCGTTTCCAAAACTTCAATTTGTGATGCACTGTAAGAAAGAAAAATATTGAAATTCAGGTTTGCCTGGCACACCAGGCTGTCATTAATCTCACATGGCAAAGCCACAGTGTCTTTAATTAACAGAATAACATATTATTAAAACTAAGAATAAAAATTATAGTTTTTCTTTCTTAACTTTCTTATGACACCTGACCACTGCTACAGGGAATATTTAACTGGAAATGAGTTCATATATTCAAGAGACAAAACAAATATTTGTTCAGAAGAGTATGAAATATGTTTACCAAAACATATTTAAATATTTTTAATTACACTAATTTTTCATGAATAATCAATTGACACTAAAGATGACAGGATAGATTCAGTACATACTCATTCTACAAAATAGTGTACTTGAATGGCTAGAAGCACCGAATTTTCACCAGTGCTTTGCATAAGAATTTGTACTGTCATATATTCAAGGTTACTTTATGGCAGTGCTCTGGTATTTCCTCTGTTTAGGGTAGGTTCTCTGTACATCCATATGGGGCTCATCAAAATCTAGCATGGAGTGACTGATCCACATTTTGGCTGAATACAAGAGCAACTGAACTTTTTCTGTGTTGCTGTAAAATGAAATGAGTAATGTTACAGTCAAAAGTAATTTACAGTCTGTAGATTTAAGCCTTGTTTATATACATAGTTGCTGCAGTTTAATTAAACTGGTGCCAACCTCCATTTGGACATCCTTCTGTTTTAGTTGGTTTAGTTTAAGCCTATTTTAAGTGACTAACAACCCAAAATATGAGGGTCCACACAGAACCTTCTGTACTATCTTAACCAAATGAATTTAAAGTCAGCTTTTTAATTGACATCGGTACAGCTCAACAAACATCCAAGTCTCAGATACAGAAGGGATTATATGAAGTGATGCAAAGGATGAAGGTCCACCTGATATCTATTAGCATTAAGTACAATGCAATAATTTAGAAACAAATGCTCGAGGAATACAGATGGAAGACATTAAGTGAAACTAAAAATAATTACAAAGATTAATAACAAGAACAGAAAAACTCAAACGAGGTTGAACCAAACTCTTGGCCTCATGTCTGCCTTCAGTGTGCTGGCCACTTTCAGCCGTATCCCAAGTAACTATAGGCAGGTATGTAAGGTTTTCTTCTCAAAATTTATATCACTGCCCTTCTTGATGATAAAAGAAAATCTGGAAGATGGAAGAGACTGTGGTAGAAGCAGCAGGCATTGGGATGGGATTTCATTACATTCCCTGGTTTGTTATCTCTGCTTAGCACATCAACAGCACCTGCTGGTAAGAGACACAGCCTTTTCAGACAGAAATCTTCAGTTTCTTGCTAACTCACAGTTCCCCTGGGGCAGAATGGAAGACATATATTTATGACAGGCAATAAAGAATATGCATAAAGTCTGTTTGGGTCAGCCAAATACATTTTATTGAATCAAATTACTTCAGATTTCCCCGAAAAATCTGTAACTCCAGCCTCCCACAGTATATTGGCATAAATTCTTCATCCTGACGGCAATAAGGTTGTTCCATGTACATCTGCACAAGAAGCTACGAGAGGGTTCCTACAGGCAATTACTGCTTGTGAGCTCATTCTCTTCCCTCATCCTATCATCACTAACTGTGGAAGCAGGATGCCAGCACGTCATGTCAGAATTTTCCAGAAGTATAAGGACTGATATATACTTTAATTCCATCTAATTCAACAGTGGTGGTTTGCACTCACTGCCAGATGGCAAATGCTCAGATTTCCATTGATGTTAGGGAGAAGTTGTGCAGTCTCATAATGTGGGAGAGAAGGACTACTGAGGCATGGACTGAGATGTAGTCTATCAGGGCCTTTCAGAGGATGATCAAATCAAGAGATGATCTTTTCAAACCATTAGAAAAGATAATCAAACCAGCTGGACTTTCCTGATAATTTATAGTATTACATTTATCCCATGGATACATGCATTTTGTTCTAAGTGGTAGCATAGGGTCCTCAATGTACCTTGCTTCAAAAAGGCCATACAAAACATGAAAGCTTTAGACTGTATCAGGAAGGCACATACACGTTAACTTACAATTATCCACATTGATGTTAAAAATTAAACATTTGGATAAATTAAAACATTCACTGAAGAATGATTCTCAGGTGTTTTCCTAGGAAATAACCTATAAGCCTGGAACAGAATGTCTATATTATATAAACATTTCTAAAGACACCAAAACCATTTCACAGGTTATCACAGAATGGTAGCTGAAAGGGCACACTGGCTAATTACATTTGAAAGCTGCTGGTTAGACAAGCATTTCTGTGGTAAAGATATATAAGAAAAGTGGTTGATTAGCTTTAGAAATTGAGAATCATGTTGAGATCTGTATAAAATCAGACCTTGATACTACCTTCCTTGCCCTAATGTAATTTGTGTATTTGATGGCCTTGTCCACTAGAGAATACGTACTTAAAGCATAGCTACTAGAGACAGGTGCAAAGAAAAACCAGCACAGATTCATGAGAATTTTATTTTCTCTCCTAAGCAACAAAGAAAAGGGGATCAAATCCTATCATTGTATTGACCTTAACAATAAATATGCCCATGTATTCATGTATTGTTTGAGTGCAATGAATAACAGACTACACTGCTTTAAATAGATAAACAGGTAATGGTTAGGACTGTCTTCTATGTAAAGTCATATGTTATACAAATACAGTCATAAAACAATATTGCAAGCTTTGTTTTAATTAAGACTAACATTAGGACATATACATTCCTTTGTGAAGACTGCTTCTGTCTGCAGGCAATTGCACTTTTACACTCGGAAGGAAAGGAACAAAAATGATATTGAGCTGTCTAAAGTTTTTTGCTTATATTGTTCTTTTAGACATATTCAGTACCTGCAATTCACTGTGCTTCAAAACGAAAAGTTATAATATGTTAAGGCAGGATTGTACCAAGACCCAATTAATATATGCCAATAAACAGAAACCTGGAAAAATCTTAGTTCTAGATGCTCATGCCCATTTTTTACAAATTGCTTATATAATCTAAAACAGGATGTGGTTGTGAATGTCCAGATTGGAGAGAGGTCATTTTATTGCACTGGCAAAGGAGATGATCTATTTTGTGTCTGGCTCATACTCTGTTGTACACGTATCCACTTTTCAAACTAATATGTCAGTCTTTAGAGAGCAGAAGGCAGTGGTGCACATCTTTTGGTCATGTGGATGCTTGCTTGAATCCTAATCAGGATTCCTTAGGATTATACTATTTTTTCTCTTTGGCCACAACAGCAGTAGAACTGCTGATTCCTTCCAAATCTGGCAACAGAGAAGTATGAGCCCAGAGGCAATATTCAGGAATGCAAGGTGATTTTTTTTTTTTTTTTTTTTTTTTTTTCTGTTGT
>WEIU01013802.1:20537-32054 GCA_013389925.1 Aegithalos caudatus | reverse complement strand
AAAGACCTGTCACCGTAATATGCTCACCTGCATTAAAAGCACCTGCAAGGCATAATACTGCCTGCTCTCTCTTCGAGTCAATTAATTTTTATATTTGACACTCTCAAAGTTTATTCCTTAAGCACTAACTTACTACTTTAAATTTCACGCCAGATTCTTCTAAAGACTGATGATGAATTCTTCATGGCTCATTCATTCTTGGCTCATGCCATGTCCATTAAATTGCCAGTTGAGGAAAAAAAATGTGGTTTGAGGGAAATAAGATTCTAATGGAAAATAAAGATAGAAGTCCAGGAGATACCAGTCAACTAAAGGGTTCCTTTTTTTAAGTGCTGCAGTTACAACACTTAAAACTGTCTAGGAAGGTACATCTTGAAGACCAGATGTTCCACTATAAGTGTATATTCAGTGACTGACATTAAAGTTTACTAAAACTTCTGTGCTGGTTCTGCTGGTAGGATTACTTTAAAGGCATATCAGTGAAACTGATTTGGACTGGTCCCATCTACTTACCCTGACAATCCATGCATGCCGTGACACTGATTTGCAGCTAACAGTTGGATACTGACCTGTAGTAAAGGTTGGGGTTGTGTGACCAAATTGGTTAGTTTCAACCTGGACCAGTTTCTTAATGCTTATTCAGAGTAAGCCTGGGCGTGAGTGTCATGGAATCAGATAATCTGGACAGGGAATATTAATAGCTTAACCTGGTTGTGGAAAATTTTGAATTAAAAAAACCACCCAAAACAACAAACACAAAAATGACAGCAAACAAGCAGGAAACAAAACAAAAGATAGAACCAAAACAAACATCCCAAACAAAACCACAAACAACCCAAACGAAACCAAAATTAAAACCAACCCAAAACAGAACATTCAGCCTTTGCAGCTGTGAATAGATCTACTGGAAAGACTAGTTGCAGATTTTGGATGTACTGTGCTCACCAGCTTTGTCCACACTACTCTGTTTGGGGTTTGGGGGCACAGAGCATATTGAACATGTCACCAAAAGAGCAACCACATTATCACCAAGAGTCAGCCATCCTCATGCAGTATGATTAATTTCTGTTATCAGTGGTAATTCCATCTATCAGCACTGCGTAAGAAATAACTTTCTACCTTCACACATGCCAAGACAAATGAGAAGTTTAGATTTCAAGCAAGTTCTCTATTAAGCCTGCAAGACTCAAAGTGCTGGTTGAGTTGGCAACAAATAGCTGAATACCCGACTTGCTTCCTTAAATATTATGCAGAATGGTATAACCCTGTTTATGAATAACTAAGTTGTCATGCAAAAGGTTCATTCATTTGTAGCTATTTAACCTATTTATTTGCGTGAGCTTATAGTATTCATTGTCTAGACAATTTATGGTTTGTTGGGAGTGTTTTTCAAGAAATTTGATCATGTGTTTTTATATACTATCTTTATATAAGATAGTAACAGAGCCTATCAGCAGAAAATAAGAGTGTTACCTTTGGTTTATCAGTTCTTTCAAGGGGAGTGAACATCACTTTTGGACTTGGCTGGCTATACGTAAGACGCTTCTGGTTTGCCATGACAGGCATAAAGCAGGGCTGGAGGTCTGGTAGCACTGAAATTAGCTTACTCTGATTTTCCAACAGGTCAAGAAGGTGTTGATATTTGTAAGGATCACAGTAAGCTTTGTTAGTCCAGCAAGTGACTGAGGGTAGGAGCTGTTCCAGCATGGTACAGTGACACCCACTATAGATACATGTCCTCCAAGTGCTAAGCACTAAGAAAGCTTTATATATTGATGTGAGCATTCCAGGACTACTAGTCTTCTACCAGTGCTCTGCATGCCAGAGTCTCGGTCATATCCCTGTTGCCCAGGAATGTGCTTTGATTCACCAGTACTATGCTTTCAGTTCCAGGAAGGGGTTGTTGGCTATCACTGTTAGTGTCTTTGTACATCCTAACTGCTTTGAAATAATCTTCCAGGCAAAATCAACATATATCAAATTTGTGCCTTTCATGGTGAGAAGATCGAGATGAATGACTCTTGTTGATGCAGCAGTGGTGTGAGGAGCACTCATGCACCACAGAGGAGCCTGGGTTTATCCTTTGCACCTGCTGTCAGTCATCGTGATCCCTCATCAGGGAGGTTGGCTGTTGTTGTGCAAGGCCAGTTCTTAAAACATCACCTCAAGGAGGAAGATGAGTACTGCTTGAAATTGATTTTGAAGGCCTCAGCTTTCTTGAAACGTGGCAGCTGTAGAGAAGTAGCTATTCTGAAACAGTTTTCTTTAGGAAGTCTTTACAGTGTCAATAAAACTTTCAAAGAACCATACACCTTGGAAAAGAGTACTGTTTCAAAGTGGTTAGTACTAATGGATATTTTGGCACTCCACAGATTTTTTTCACTTGTCAAAATTCCACCTTCTGGAACAGTAAAAATCTTACGCATGGTATGTGTATGAAGCAGTAGAGTAATGCATTTATATGGGGACGTTGTGCAGCATTTTGTTTCTGCTTTTTATAATGGAGAAAAGCATATCCAAAGGTGGAAATAAGGAATAAAAAAATCACATTTCAGTAAGCAGTATTGGGTTTGGAGGGAGGAAGGACAGTGGGGAGGGCAGATATAAATGATGGGTGAGTAAAAAGAAAGAAGACTTAAGTGGGAGAGAAGGGTAAACTTTGATAAATGACCAAGCACTGTATGTATTCCCCATGGCGTTCTTTTCAAGAAGGAGCTATTGGCAACAACCATAAAAACCAGAGCCCAGTGCAGCAAACTTGTTCATTTTTCACAGTTTTAGCTAGTAGGTTCCAAGATGATTACTCTTTCTGTAAGTTGGATGGATGTTTGGTTTCCAGCTGGCATAATCAGGACCTGTCATAACAGGCAATAGGAGCAGCCCAGTGCAACAGGGCTGCATGGTGAATAAAGCTGGGAAATGAGACTAGTTTTGACAATTTTCAAAGTCCGTATTAAATGTAAACTATTTTTCTTACTGTGAACATACATAGGATGGTGAATGGATGGCCATGCAGCTTCACATCTCTTTAAAACTTATTCAGAAGACTATTTCCAAACTCATTTACTGAAGTTGGACAATATCAAGATGATACTTGAACCTACTGCTATAGATTAAAGTCCCCCTGTTTAGTTTCATTTACTAGAACCAACCTATCTGCTTACATCTAACCGCAGTTGCACAGATGCTCTTTTCCTCAGAGACTGCCAATATGCTCCCAGCCCAGTCCATGGAAGGGAATTAAATCGCCATGCTATGATTTGATTTAAGAACTTCCTTGCTTATTCTCTGAATCACAACCAGAGTACTGGAAATACATGAGAGAAGGAAATACTGTGGCTAAAATGTCAGCTTTATAAAACCTTGAATTGTGAAGTTATATGAAGGTGACTGCTTATAAAAGTAGGATTTTCAGCCTCTTACAACACACTTGCAGGGTCTCGTAGAGCAAAACTAAAATTTTCTGACCTATGTAGATGCAATGCCCCATACTGTCTGCAATGTACATGCCATAAGGAGACATAATTTCTTCTCTAAGAATGCCCAGCAATTTCCAAGTGCACAAGGCACTTGGCTGCTGTGTGAGTCCTCCTTTAATGGAGCAGCTCTTAAAGCATCCATCCCACAGCAATGTGGAGACCAGTGCAGCACTGATAGGACAGATGTGGTATCCCAAGTCAAAGTGCCAAGCCATTTGGTGCAAGGGGCTTGCAGATATTTTTGTCACTTCCTTCCAAGCAGGTAAAGCCTGATGCAAGTGCCATGCCCCCAGCTCAGTGGGCCTGTGGGGCTGGCCAACATGTGCCACCACAGCAGCTGCTCTACTCAAGGGGCAGCTGAGGCGGCCCCAGACTCCCCCATGCCCACACACGAAGTGACACATTTATATCACATACCTGGGCTGCACTGCTGTCTTCCCAAGTGCAAATTTGCACAGTACTGCACTAAGAAAATCCATTTCAAATCACATTTCCTAAGAAAGGGCTCTTGGTTAACTCTGTGTAAAGAAAGGCAGGTCCTCCTCCTCCCTGCCCACATACACCAGGGCTATGCCAGCATAGTCAGCTAATGGAAGGGCAACTGGAGCTGGCTATTGTCAATACAATAATCAGAGCTGTCACTGCTTGGAAAATCATGATCAAGTATGTGCAGCTGCTCATTTGAATAGCTTTCTCACTGAGGAAAGCTATCCACACCCATGATGAAAAGTCCTCCAGGGAACAGACATGCCTTCTAAATTTAAGCTCTTTAAGAAATTTCCACAATCCTATCCAACAAACCATGCCACAGGGCCCATAACCTTCTCCTGCCCTGCCCCATTATTTGCAGTATTGATGTTCACATCACAATACGTCTAAAAATTTTAATAAATATTTAGGTAACTAGAAACTGGGGACTAGCCTCTCTGGATGGGCAATTGCCTTAGATTCTGTATTGTCTCACGGTAAAGCCATTTTCACAGCACAGTGGACTATATCCTGGTTGAGAAATCTACAGTCCAATCCTCTGACCATGAATGAACCTGCAAATGAGAATGGCTTTTCCTAATCAGGCCAAGAGAATCTGGAATCAGAGAGCTGCAAAGAGTTTAGAGGATTATACAGAAGTAAGAATATTTTTCCGTGGTTCAGGATTTCAATTCTTTGCTTTTTCCTTTGCACAACCTTTTTCCCAAGTGTCAGGTACACCACTACATCTGCATGTTTATTCCTTCACTGTGTACTACTTAAGGTTTTGGGGCTCCTGAGAACTATTTCTAAAGACACTGTGTTCTACTGCTGTTTCTTTGTTTCACACCTGAGGACTGTCTTAATTCTCCCACCATAAATGGCATCATAGCCATATCTCAATGGATTGTCAGGAATATGCAGCTGGAGGTAATGAATTTAAGTGAGATTTGAAATAGCAAACATAGGAAAATTGCCCCTAAATATCTAAATTGCCCCTAAATTGCCCCTAAATGCTCATAAAGCAGTTTTGAAATTTGTTTGGGGCTTAAAACCCTCTAATATGTAGATTTTGCCACATTCTGCTTTTGTAATTACATCAAATGATTGGCATCCCATGCCTTACTCTGACTTCATCAGTAAGGTTACTTCAGAGCTTCCTAGTGAGATGCACAAGCACACAGGGTATAATAGACACTTTGAAAAAGAAAAACCCATTTATTTTCTTTAGTAATAATTATATAAAATCAGCCTCTTTTTTTCATAAACTAATTGTCTTGTCCCTTGCCTGTATTCTGTAGTCAGAAAGATAAGACTGCTGCAGAAGCAGCAGGGTAACGAGAGTTTTCTGCCACTTCAAGCAATTACCATGACATAAGAAAAAATAGATCCTCTGAGAAAAGTAAAATGGGTCACAGCATTCTTGTCAAAAAGCCCCATTTGTTTCAGTAAAAAGATTTATTTGAACAAGGACTGCAGGAACTAAGCCAGAATAGGACAACTTGTCTTACCAGAGGTCACTGCAACTTACTTTTACTTTGTTCATTTATGTCAGTAGGAACACTTAGAATCATCTGGTTAAAAAATAAACTTCCATTTCTAGTACAGCTTCAGATACAGCTTTTACTGACATCTGTCTCAATTATTCATTTGTTGGGACACAGGAACAAGAGCTGTCCTCTGCCAAGCTTCTGCAGAGACAGACCTGACATCTTGACACAATGGAAGAAACACCAAAATACAGGGGGTAAGTCTCAGCAACTTTCACAGGTAGATGGGATACTTCTTTTTCTCTGGTTCCTGTAAGCAACACCTCCAGGGAGAGAGGGAAGAAGAGCAGATGGGTGGCTGTCACAGTCATGACTGCTGCAACTGAGAGCTCTGTCCACAAGGGCTGCTCATCTGGGATTTTGCTCAAACAGTGTCACAATAGCTCTATGTAAGACTCAGAGCTCTCTGGCTGTGCAGCTTTGCATGGTTTTGACAAATATTTCTGGCTCTGCTTGCATATGAACATTAGAGAACTTGTTTACAACACTAAGGCATCCTCTTAGCCCCAATGGCACAACATTGTCACTGTGATACGATCTTCAGCTCTGATCTCTGATAACAGAGGTGTGAGAAACATACACCTGTTCTCCATACAGAGTGATTAATTGAGGAATACTTTTGTGAACATAGCACCATGTACTCCTCAGAGCTAAATGCTTCAATATTGATTTTGATTGTTTGAGATTCCTTAATCAGCAACTGGGTTTGATGTTTTCATTCATGTGTTATGGGAAGCAACAGAAAAATCCCAGCCTGCCTGGAGGTGAAAGTGCATGAAAAGGTGTGTGTTGCAAAATCAGCAATTCTCTAAATTCTCACTCACAGTGAAGCATCTTTGAGGCTGAGCACAAGTCTCAAAAGACCACAAACACAACTGAGTCTTGGCAGCAGTTTTTGAGAGTGAGAAAAGGAAAATACAGCAGCTACTACACTTCATGTTCCACTTTCTTTGGTCAGGTCAAACTGCCTAGATAGAGGAAAATGGGACAAGTTTTTGGAGTGGTCCCAGACATGGTCCTTGAAGGAGGGAACCCCTTTGGGACAGCAACCTTGTCTTTCTGGACTGATAAATGGCAATCTGAAAGTGTCATATGACACAATTGTCAGCATCAGGATTCAAGGAAGATGACAGGCTAAGTGACATTAATTTCTTTAAGCTCACAGGAAACTGGAAACTGACCTTGAACTGCACAGCAGCTGCGTTCAGGAGGACCAGTGATGGGTTTGATGCAGAACTGACTAAAGTGAAAGACATAATGATACCTGCTGATGAACTGAAATATTTTGCCTGTTGCAGGAGTCTTTTTCAACCCTGATTTCCCCATCAAGTTTTCTCGCCCTGCCATGTAGTCTGAGAAATCATAATGCTGAAGAACAGTTATATTGTCCAGCTCCATTCCCTCTACTCTTGACCCTTTTGTCAGTTAGCCATCTACGGTGGGTTGACCCTGTATGGACACCAGATGCCCACCAAAGCTGCTCTATCCCTCCGTCCCTCAACTGGGAAGTGGAAAGAAAATTAACAAAAAGCTCATGGATGGAGAGAGGATCAAGGAAGGATCATCAGCAATTACCATTACTGGCAGAACAGGCTCAGGTTGGGGAAATCAGTTTAATTTAGCTAAGTTTTTTTTCCCCAGGCCTAGCTTCCCTGCCAAATTCTCCATCTTGTCCCTTGCAGTGGCATAGGGGGACAAGGAGGGGTTAGTTAATCACATGTCTCTGCTGCTCTCTCCTCCTTAGCAAAATGAATTCTTGCAGTCTCCTCCTGCTCCAGTGTGTGGTCCCTCCCACAAGAGACAGTCCTCCGCATGGGTCCTTTGCAAAGGCTACAGCTCTTCTTCCCAAACTGCTCCTGCTTGGGTCCCTTCCACAGGGTGCAGTGCTTCAGGAGCAAACTGCTTCTGCATGGTTCCCCATGGTGCCACAGGTCCTGACAAGACCCTGCTTCTGCATGGGCTTTCCACAGGGTTACAGCATTCTTTGGGCTGATCCATCTGCTCCGGCACAGAGTCTTCTACAAGCTGCAGTTGGATACCTGCTCCACTGTGGATATCCTCAGGGGGACAACCTGCAGAAGAACAGCCTGCCTTATCATAGTCTTTGCCAGGGGCAGTAGGGGCAGCAGAATCTCTTCTCTGGTGCCTGCACTACCTCATTCCCCTCCTTTTTCATTGACCTTGCTGTGTGCAGAGTTTTTTCACTCACAACTCTCCCAGTTGCTGTTGCACAGTGGGGTTTTTTACTCTTTCCTAATTATGCCATCACAGAATTGCTACCAGTTCCTGATGGACTCAGCTTTGGCCAGCAGTGAGTGCATCTGAGAGCCTGTTGGGAGCAGCTTCTGGCATGACCTCACAGAAGCCATCCCTGCAGTCCTCCCTTCTATCAAAACCTTGCTGCATAAACCAAACAGCCCAAATACACCCCTGGTATTAAGCTCTCCTTTATACCTGAGAGCTTATTTGAAAAAATATGGTGGACAGACATTATCCTTTTTTGGACAAGGTGAACTGGTGAGTGCTAACCTTCATTTTCTTCAAAACACTGCATAGAACAGGTGGTGTAAGATGTCTGCTACCAAAATGCATATTAACAGGTGACCTACCTCTGAGAATATAATGGTGACTTTAACTGGTGCGGACCCTCAAGGGTTCAGAGGTCCTCTGCCATACTGCAAGTTGTGGTGGGAGTTGCCATGTAAGTCTCTGTAGTGTGCTGCTGTCCTTGGTCCTCTGCATGTCTGGATGAAGGCATCACAAACAGGTGAGAAGCACACTGATGTGGGTGGTATATAGGTTTTTCATTCCAAGAGAATTACAGAATCATGTGAATCAAGACCAGGATAATAAAACCCTATATGCTTTTTTTTTTTTCCCCTTGACTTCTCTTTCTTGCCATTGCAGAACACTCTGCAGCTTCACATAGACGTCTCACGCAGGGCAACCCCATTTATCACTAAGTTGCCTGTCTTACAGTGGTCTAAAGGCCTTTAAAACAATGAAAATTAAGAAAAACCTCAGTGTGACATTGCTTGTGCACTAGATCCCAAACACCTGATAAACTTTTGCTACAAATCAGCTTGCAGTGGGTGGTTCGGTAGAGCTGAGGCCGGAATCCCTGCCGTGTGCTCATCCTCCTGTGAGCCTCTTCCTCCGGGCTGTGCCCCCGGCAGCAGAGGTGGACTTCAGCACCCGCTGTGACGCGCTCATGGAACCCTCAGCTCCAAGGAGAGGCAAAAAAGGCAGCAAAGCCCAAGCTCCCTTCTAAAGGGTAAAACAGAGTTGCTTTTTTGACACAGTGCCATATGTACCATATTACTGTCTGCTCTAATCTTTTGCTTCAGCTAAAGCTGAAAATCCTAACTGGCAGTGCCAGTGGCTTTCTGCTGGCAGCCATACCTCCTGTTGCACCATGTGTCCTCACTTGTAGCTACGAGCCTTGCTCCCAGGCATTTTACCACCAATTCCACCCAGAGATTACCCATTTCCTACCAGACACACTGAAAAGAAACATTTTCCTGCCCTAAGATATTTAGCACCTCAGAAATACAAAAGCTTCTCTGCATGTCCCTTAAGACTGTCCCAAATCTCTGAGGACCACACCAAAGAAATAACTAGAGGCAGTGCTTTTTCCTCCCTCCCCCGTAGCAACGGTAACAAATTCTAATAAATATCTGCATGACCAAGAAAAATGTTACACATTTTCTGGTACATTTGGCTTGCAGAAATAAGCCCCAGTTAGCACAAAAATATGGATGAGGCAGAAGAAAATGCATCATTCAAACTATGATACTATCATTTTCTAGCAAGTCTGGCTGAATTCTTGATGTCTTGTGTCCTCTTAGACCTGGCAAGCAGCTAACCTGGCAAGCATTGTTGAAACCATTGTTGTTTTTTCACGTCTTTCGTCTCTATTATTTCCCTATAAATAAATTCAAAGAGCTGTTTGTGCAACCACCTTTATTCTGTCTAGGTGGAATAAAGGCAATTCTGAACTAGATAGGAAATACACTTTTTTGAAACATGCTATACAAAAAGATTGTACACAGGACAAAACAGTACATGCATAAGCGTGCCTGGTTCTTAGGTCATGCTACAGCCTGGTATTGGTTTTCAAAGCTTCATTGGCTCTAAGCTGCTCGTTAGAGAGGTTACATGAGATGTGGTTAAGTAGTAAGAGTGCATGACTAGCCCTCCAGCCTCATCTCAGGTCTTTCTGCAGTGCTTTGTTCTCACATCCCACTCCATCTTCCCTGTCCCAAAGCTGATCCTAGCAGTGTAGGATACACAGGACCAAAATGCATGAACAGCCCGAAGCATAAGGACTGAGCCCCACAGAGAGCACATCATATCTGCAAATAATCCTCAAGCTGCTCTGGTACTGCCATTTCCCTTGGGGAAACTCCAGTCTCTCTCCACTAGGGAATGGCAGAGTCAATCAGTATTTCCCACTCTGGGACTCTGCATTTGCTTTGCTTCGAAATGCTGCTCCATGAGGACAAGCTGGTTTCTAGCACCACATGTAGATGTCCCCTACCAACACCAGGAAAAGAAATTTCCTCATCCCTCAACCCTAGGAATATATGCTTTGTGCAACAGCAAAGCTCATACACATGCTTCTCCAAATTGTCACTTAGGATAAGAAACCAGCTCTACAGACACATGAAGTATTTTAAGAGCAGACATGAAAACTGCCTAGGCAATCTGCAGGGCATTGTTACAATTCTTGATGAAGACATTTACATTGAAGGTGTTACTCTGCTCAGCTACAAAGGGAATAGCTGCTTCATGCAGCTCTGCTATCTTGACTGTTTCCTGCACACTGAAAATGGTGGCAGTGAGACTGCTGGGTGCACTGCTCCATCAATCTCTGCATTGCCCAATTTTCCCCTCCCTTCACTCCATGTGTCTGCATACATTTAGATTGTTAGAAGGTGTCAGGTACATTTATCACACAGATAAGGCCTGGGCTACCCTCAGTAAAGAAACAATAAAGTTGGCCCAGGGCAAGATATGCTGCAAATATAGGGCATGACAATTGTCACATATGCATTTCATTTCCTTATAAAACCCATTTTCTTGTGCCAGTCTGTAGCATGAAAATCTTCAAGATATCTGTGCATCAGTTTGTTTCTCCCCAGCCTCCTACTTGTTCCCACACTCCTCACACACGGATAAAAACAGTTCAGTCTTCTCAAGCTGCATTGAACAAAACATGACTGAGGAGGCTTGAACAAAAGCAACAGAACAGGAGTGTTTTTAAAGCTCTGCTATAGTCTGAATGGGAGCTCTGAGCTTGGGTCAGCAGTATCAGAAGGAGCCACTTTCTCAAGTGTCCTTTCAGGTCTGGCCCTGTGGCCAAAACTCTATCTAGTCTGCTACTGCTGTCACCTTTATGCCTTGTCTCTGTGCTATGATAGTTCCTTTACTTTTTCATCCACACGCTGTTCATGGCAATTTTCTGCTGCTCTCTTTTGCCTTATTTTATTCTGATGCTGTTGCAGAACCTTGTGGTGTGTGTCCCTTTTTCCAGTTTCTCTCTGCATGACCACAAAAGGACAGTGCAAAGCACAACTCTATTTCCTCAACCTTTGACATAGAAAAAATGAGAGGAGAAAAAAAAAAAAAAAAAAAAAAAAAAAAAAAAAAAAAAAAAAAAAAAAAAAAAAAAAAAAANAGGCAGTGGAAAGAGGGGGAAGATTAATGAATGAGCATATGAACATCACATCTGGAACTACAATAGGAACATTGGTACACTGTCCCATAAGTGTGATAAGCTGGCAGCAACTACATACCCTAGGTTTTGATAATTAGATTCTCTAGAAGAGATACCCCACAACTCTTGCTCATATAATTTAGGTTCTTCATTGTAGCAATGAAGCATTTGGCAAAAGCTGCTCTGCAGAGGAACATGTCTGCTACTAGAACACTTCAATCTCTGGTGAAACATGTCCTCACTTCTGACACTAGAGTTATTTCCACAGATCATTATCTCCTTTGAGTAAGCTTCTCTTGGG
>WEIU01013802.1:246-17655 GCA_013389925.1 Aegithalos caudatus | reverse complement strand
TACTACATCAAGAGATCCAGTGTGTCGTGTTTCTCTTGTTCAGAGGCACCAAAGCATTTGTGCCCTTCCAAACCCCTTTGCTAAAGAAAAATGTGATTTTTCGCTTATCTCAGGTAGAGCCATCCACGCAGAAATGGCATCAGTCAGATGTTTCTTCTAGAAGGAGAATAAAGGAGGGAAACTGACACTTCAAGAGCCCAAGTCCTAAGGCTGAAGAAAGGCTCAATAAAGACTCATATGTAGCTTTTATTCAAATAATGGAGTATATCTACAGAAAAGCATAAAAGCATTCACTTAGTAAAGGTTTTGTTTGTTTAGTACCTTAAGTCAGTTCTGTTGACTGGCAAGTTTTTCATGGGCTGAAGCATGTCTGCCTTATGCTGTACCTCTCAGTCAGCAAAAAATGCTACTGCAAACAAGAGATTTATTATTCCCATGTATGCAAAGAGATATTTTCCATGCGTGTAAAAAATGCTAGATGAAAGCACATTGAATAGGTTGCTGAAACACAAGCTTCTCCATATTTTCATGCGCGTGTCAGACAATACACAAATGCACACAGAAATGTACTCACTTCAGATTTGTCAGGAAAATCTTTAGCAACTTATCAAGGGAGAAAAAGTCATGAATGTCATCATAATTTTTTCCACAACAGTATATTAGGTAATTCACAAATGTTGCATATTCAGTATAGCAGTTTTCTTTCAAATCTATAAGATTAGAAAGGGAAAAGCAAAAACAAACAAAAGACCCTAAATGAAACCAAAACAAAAAAACCCAAACCAAACTATTTGTTCTCTAATTTTATTATGCCAAATTCAGAAGCTATTGAAAAATGTGCATTTTATGAACATCAAGAAAACTGTTATGAATCTGGAGATATATTAAATCATAAGATTTGTTGCATATTAGCAGGATATTACCTGTGACATTTGATGAAGAAAGAAAACATGTGGAACCAGCTCTCTGGTTCCTATGTTGCAGTAAAATAATAAAAAGGATACAGATCAGAGAATCCAAGCAATAATGGAGTTGTTTTTCTTGATGGACAGAGATATCAATATTCTGGGCTAAGATCATGTACACCAGTGATGGAATAATGACATTGTCCCACCAAAGTGTCCTTCCTTACTGTGAATTCCCAGCAGAACCGTTAAAAATTGAACACTAAATTTAGGGAAATTAAATATGTTTTCCTCAACAGCCATTCACTCTTGTTACCCATATTTATTGTCTTCCAAGAAATGAGATATGATTTTTGACAATAGTTTCTTTTTAATTCCCTGAGCAGAAGTTTCTGGTAGGGAAAGAGAAGATCTTTTTTTGTCCATACACAGACCATATCCAAGGACATCTTATATGACAGAATTAAATCTGTTTTCCATTTTGCTAACCAAATATGACACATCTAAGAATTAGCAGAAACTGATGATTTAATGAAGTATTAAGGAGGGGACAGGAAACAGATTTACTCCAAATAGCCCAAAGCTACAGAGCAAGTTCAGCAGGTAGCAAGAACTACGTCTTTTATGTAGAGTTACTGAAAAATAAGGTACATGACAGCATGGAACATGTACTGGAAACATTTTCCCATGTGGCTATTGCTCTGAAGCAGAGAAATTCTACAGACAGAAAATTGGGAAAGGCTTTAAAGGAAGTATAAATGCAGATTTAAAAATCTGACTTAAGGTATTGGTTTCTCTTTGGATGGACCACAGGGTTTTATCCTCCTTTGCACTTCTTCATTAAAGAATCTGGTCTAGTGTGAGGCAGGAAGCTTGAAAGCAAAGAGGGGAACTTTGCATCTCAACATGAAAATATTTAGTTCCCTAACAATTTATGGTATCTGCCTCATGGTATTAAAGACAACCAAAGTTGTCTATATAATATTGTCCATAAAACAATCCATACACAATGAGGAAGATAAATTTAAAGAAAAATGCTTAAACTATATTTTGCAGTTTTGAAAAAAGAACATCCTGGAATCTTGAAACAGAAATTAAAATATAATTCTTTAATGAAGGAGATAAGAAATTTTGCAGGCATTAGTGTGTTCTGTGGTGTATAGTAAGAGCACAAAATATAGAAGTAGCCTATTTTGCCTTAAGCTACCATCAAGGGGCTGCCTGGACCACCATTATATATGCGTTTCTGAAAGCATACACATTTCAAACATTCCAACAGAGACTGAGACACTAACAGGGCAACAGGAAGGCTCTTGCCAAGCAACAGCTGGAAAAGATATGCCAGAAACAATGAATAATGCTGGGAGAGCTACAGGAGCAGCAAACCACACTTCAGAAGCAGCCTGTTGGTTTGCATGGGAAAACGGTAGCAGCAGCAAGAGGAAAGCAACAAAATGAGGTGTCTGCCCAAGCAAACCCCTTTACTTTCAGTTCTCTTTTTTGATACAGATCACTCTCATCTCTGCTACTCAAATACCCCGTCTTAATCAATCTGAGAACTGCAGTTTGTCGGCCTCCAGCACCTGAGTGATAAAAGCTACAAAATGGATTGTTACACTGTTTAGAATTATACAATCACAAGCCCCAGGGGTTTTGCATTAGAGGTTTCATGTTGGCAGTAAATCCCAAAACACTAAATAGTAAGAGTGCTCTGCTGACACAGGAATTGAAAAAATTTGGGGATGCTTCTCTGAGACCTTTGACTTACTGACCTCAACATACTCGTGTCTTACAAATACAAACCTGTGAGACATTACTCTAGTTTTCCTGGATTTTTAAACCAGTCACAAATTTCTAATTAATCTGTTGACCTAGCACTTGCAGATAGGTTTGAAATGCTGATCAGATAGAGGCTTTGTCCAAGACAGCAAAGACCTGTCTTGTGGGACCACATACAGTGTTAGTGCTAACACTGCGTTCATTCCTTGGACAAATAAATCAAAACTCTGGGCGACACTGTGAGTTAGGAAGGCCTATTATCTTGCTATTCTTAAACTGCACATCCTGGTTAATTTTTGTGATACTTCCACATGACAAAATGGCTTCCTGCCAACAAATGTGGTGTAAGCACTATTCTATCCTAAATATTTAGCCACCAACAAAAACCAATATACTGACTTAGCCTGACAATGGTTTGCTCAGCAGGTGTAAAATCCTCCTCTTCTCCTGACTCACCTGTAACTCATTTTTTGATCATTTGATGGTTAGATGTTTCCAGCTGATGTAGAAATGGTAGTTTTTTTTCTCGTAAGTATTTGCATAGAACGTGCCACCTTCATCACCTATAATGTGAAGCAGCAATTAAAAAGGCCAGTAGGTCTAGTTGACATATAGCAAAATCAGGAATTGCTTGTGTTTTTCCTCCATTATATATAAGTACAATGCAGTATGCCCTGCTATGCAGGCCAGATAAGAAGTCCCAGGAAAAGGGCTTCTCTGTGTAAGAGCACCTCAGCTTTGACATGACACACAAAGTTCCCAGATACACAGGTTATGGGGATCTGGTAGAGGACCCTGTAGCAAGGCTTTTCTGTATTGACCAAGGCTCCAGGTCTCAGGAGTAAAGTCAACTTGCTTAAGAAAATTAAAAGTCATTCCACCATTACAGGACAGAACTTCAGACACTTCTAAGAATTAATTTGTTGGGTTTTATTATTAGCATACAATGATATGATTTTTTCAGTGTGCTTTCATTTTTTTTTTCATCTATATCTTTAGGTCATTGCAGATTTATGTACTGATGATGAGGAGTTTAACACTGAAATCCTAAACATGGTGCTCAAACACACAGTTTCTGAGTTCAATATTCTAGTTTAACACCTAGAAGGCACTAGTGAATGGGGCTAGGAAGATTACCAAGGTATTCTGTAGAACAGCTGACTAGTGACACAAATTGCTATAGACTTCTGGGACAGTTTATCCTTGAAACAAATTATGGAGTTCACACGTTGTCTAGACAGACATTATTAAACTGTATTTGCAGTAGGCTCAGCTGCAGGCACAGAAACACCTCCTGTTCCCCACAATCAACACTGTCCCTGCTCTGCTGCTGGCTATGGTGACAGAGACACTTCCTGACAAAACCAAAGCCAGCAGTTTCTGCCTCCCTGTCCCCTGGCATCTTCCCCTTCTCCCCCAGTTTTGATGGTTGTGAAGTTTGTGAGACTGCCCCTAAAGCCACAACTAGCAAAACCAAGGAACTGACTACAGTTAATATTAACTCCTAAATAAGCAAATAAAAACCACTAGCTTTGCTCTGGGGTCAGGTACCCATGGACCAATCACTTCTACAGTGAGGATGGCATATTCTTTACAGGGGTACCACTGCTTCAGGCCTGACATGTATAAAAGGCTGCGGCCTTACCTTACATTGTGAACTGAGAAAAATATGGAGAAGATATATATGTTTGCACTGCATGCTCCTGTGGTGCTGGGATCAATAGTCCTTGGAGAAGGCCTGAGGGAGGAAAAGAAATCAGCCACTGGAGTTGAAGTTCCTTGTGATTGTGAGTCAGCATTCTTGAGCTTCAAGTAGCAGTGTGCATCTGGTTCAATTTCCTACATGTTTATTTTTCCTTTTCAGAACTAGTAGTACTAAAATGAAATTTCAAATTCTGGAATGAGTTTTGTAGCAAGGGCTTGCCTAGAAGGCTAAGGAGACATGCTCAGTAAATTGAGTAAGAGTTTGTAGTTGGTTGTTTCTACAAATATTTTATTTCCTATCACTTCAGAATAATTCCATCTTGGCACTGTGTAGCTTTTGCCAGACTTTTCCATCACTTTACAAAATGAGATCAAATTTTTCCTAAGCCACTCAGTTGTGGGTCTGTTCCAGTTTCAATACATTCAATAACAATCAAGTAGTTATTCTTCCTCACTCTCATGACTAATCAGGAACCTTTTTTTCCTCATGGTTACCTTTACATTACATTACTTTGGTCACTTATACATTTCTCAGGCCTCTGAAGTTCCTGTTACTGCCCACCATAGGTAGATCAGCAGAATTCCCTTTTGGAGATACCATTACATTGTCTCTTGTTTCTGCAGGACGTGAACACTTGAGAGAGAAAAAAAAAAAAGAAGGGAAAAACACCACCTCCACTTGTGACAACATAACATTCTATTAAGCACCAGAAGAATATTCATTAAGTAATATATATCCCTTTCTATAAAACCTGGTGCTTTTAATATATTAAGGCATAATTTCTTTATTTTTTGTGAAGATCTGTTATTTACTTTTCACACATGTAAAATATATAAAGAAGAAGGAAAAGAAATTCCAAATACTATATCATACTTCTATCAATAACTTAGAAATTTGAATAACTTACAAAAACAGATGTAATGTTTATAGAATGTCAAGAGACACCACTAATGAATTGAAGACTCTAGATATTACTCTTAGGAGTGCAGCTTAAAAACAAATATTCCCAAATGCATACTAAGCAATAACATCAGCTAATAATTTTCTGCACTCATATAATTGAAAAGGAAGGCATTCACTAGCTAATTCTGTTACACATATAACATCAAGCTGGTTTTACTTCTGGAAAACTCAATCTGCTTTGACAATGTCTCCAGATTTCCCTCTGCTGGGATAATGGGATCATTGCTCACTGAAAATAAACCACTGCAATCTGTTTGTGATACTTTTGTAGGAAACACCCTTAGAAAGCCTATAAATGTGGAAAGACAGCAGAGCTCTCCTTACGCATGTGCAGAGAACTGCAAATAATCAGACCCTTCAGGCATCACATTCCTATCTCTGAGTTTCAATGGCAGTAGTCACTTTAGTCTTCCTGGATGTACCTGGCTGTTTAGGAATTGAGAGCAGATGTAACAGATGAGGTGCTGAGAGAGACATCTCAATGCTTCTACTTTGAGAATTTTAGCATTATATATTTATGCAGGTGTAGCATTGGCTACTGCCCAGTAGAGCATTGAATCCTTGTTGTCATTACTTTAGCATCCAGTCTTCCCTATTTCCTGACCTCCCATGGGTAAATACTTGTTCTGAAGGCCCCTTATTCATATCCATGCCAGCAGAACTGGCATCAGCAGCTCTTTCATTTCCATTAAAGCAACTCACTATTGGTACAAGAAGGTAACATTATGCATCAAAAGACTGATTGATCTGGAAAAAATATTAACAGGCTAGGTCCTGTTCTGTTTACTGGGGTTAAAGAGAGTAGGGTAAAAAGATGTAGTGTATATCTTTGAAATATGCATCTGTTTGCTGTGTTGGCACACACAGTAGTTGTTGAATTCAGACCAGTGAGACTTCCGAACTTTTTTGGATCAGCATGATTTTAGAGGGTCTCATGTTTGAGGATATAACTCTGTGGGAGAAGGAGTAACTAGCGAAGGTTATTATGGCTAGTTTGACAGTTCCCAGTGAGAAAAATTCTCATTTAAAAATTCTTTGTGCTGTCATGAGCCATCAAAATAAGTACACTTTAGACACAAGATGAGAAGCTGCTATGTTAAATAATAAATTGGGACCTCTACATACATTTTTCAGGTTGCATAATATTTTGCTTCACTATAATTTGCAGTCTATTTCAGACATAGTTTTTTACACCTACTCCAGCATTTTCTACAGAAAAACATGTAGTTCACTGACAATACTCTAATTCCAAAGAGATCAGCATTTTTAGCTTGGCCTCACACATGCACCAACTAGAAGATTCCTTTACAGCTCTAGGTCCCCAGTGCACACTGTGGTCCTGCTCTGCTGAATGCAGACTGCCTTTGTATTGCTTGGAGATTATTTCAGTGTTCATGCATATGGATAGTATTAAGCTTGTACAACTAGATAGCAATTTGGTCCAGATATCATCTCATTATACAACATTTCTTCAGTTAATTACCACAATAATATTCCCATGTTCTTGGAGTTACTCTTAGACAAATAATAGAGCTCACTTGGTTACAGTATGGTACATTTGACTCTAGGATATGGATATACTCATTCTTTCCTATATTGCAGCCTGTTACAGAGCTGTGCAACTCCAAATAACATATGTAGGAAACATTATTTACAGCTAATTTCTCCCTCCTTTTAGGGTGCTTTCATTTTATAGGCTTAGATTAATTTTTTTATTTTCTAGGAATCTAATTTGTCTGAACTGCCAGGAAGATTTCATCTTTCACAAGGCTAGGAGAGTGAAAACTAAACCAAAACTAGATCAAACAAAACTTCCACCACTGACTCACAGTGGTATCTTGTCCAGCTCGTGTATTTAGTCTGTAGGGAGTAGACTTAACTTTTTCTATAGCAGTACTGATAATGCTGTACTTTGTATTTGGAGCTAGAAGGATGTTGATGACGTGCCAGTGTTTTGGCTGCAGGGCTCCCACAGCATCAAGGATGCCCTTCACTCAAGGCTGCCCTTCACTCAGGGATGTCCTTCAACAAGGACAGCTGAGACAAACTGACCCAGGAATAATCCATTAACTATGGCAGCTGTTCAGCAATAAAAGATAAGAGACAGGGGTGGGAAGCATTCATTCTTTGAATGTTTGTCCTCTGGACCAACTGCTATGTGTTCTGAGACCCTATTTGATTAGACATAGCCTGCTGACAAGATGGAGAGAATTTTTGTTTTCCTTTGCTACCATGCACAGCCTTTATTAAACTGCCTTTATCTTGATCCACAAGGCTTTTTCATCTGATTTTCTCCCTCCCTATCCTGCTGAGGAGGGGGAGTGATAGAGCAGCTTCCTGGGCACCTAACATCCAGCCAAGGTCAACCCACCACAGCTGGTCCAAAGGAAATTTATTCCAGGTGTTGTGGTAATACTAATTTTCCAGACTTACTCACTCTTTCATCATTCTTCTTGGGTCATTCAGAAGGTTTTACAGCTCAGGTGTCTTCCTTAGGAGAACTGAGTTTGCTCAACCTATTCAATTCGCATTGGTTACAGGGTTACCCAATATCAGTGGTTACACAACATCAACACCTACCCACAACAAACTCAGCTCATAGTAATCTTGGATAAAGGAGCCAGACCCACCCACAAAGTCCTCAGAACTGTGGTCTGCTCTGGATATAACCAGGTCGTTTTACACTGATTCACAGTTCTGTGCTCAGACAGACTGAGAAATATATTCCCTGTTTCCCAAAAATTCATTCTCTACAAAAAAATTATAGTTCAACAGAATTTCTTACAAATTGTGTTGAAGTGTTTATTGACAAGAATCCATACCACTGCAGTAGGCAATTAATTTCTGGTTTTAAGACCTAAATGCATTCAATAGATTCTGAAGCTCTGTGCTCCAGTTCACTAAATGGATGTGCTTTGCCAAGAATGGGGATGTTTGCATTTTTGTCATTGTATACCATATACAGTGTGAGAAACAAAATCCCTGGTCTGATTCCCATCTATGTTGCTTAACTATCATTACATGTAAAATGTATGTTCAAAGAACTACCTCTACTCTTCCATCATTAATATAAGACTGTCTAATTTCAAAAGTATCACTTACTAGAGCCTGCAGTAAAAAATTGCTCCTTGTAAAGAATCATTTTGCTCCTGATCAGACTGAGGAAGGGGCAAAGAGCTATTTTTCCCATGTGATGCTAAGAGATCTTCTCCTGTAGCACATCACTATATGTGATCCTGGCAACTGCATCTGAAGAAAAAACACTTGGTTGGGCTGGTAAAAGTTCAGCATTGTGTTGTAGTATTTTATTTTTATGACTTATTATCTGAAAAAAATCCCAAATGGCAGTCTAATTCAACTGGCGTCAGAAAGGGGGAGTGGGGTTTGGGTTTTCCGGTTGGTTTTTTTGCAAATGCATCTGAAATACACAATTTTTCCTGCCTGTAGGGAATACATCATGTTTAGCATAAGATTGATACTCCACATAACATGCAGCAATACATAGAAAATCAGTAGTGCTGCACAAGCACTCTTTGAAGCTTTTAGATTGATAATTCTTATGATCAACAAAGCTGTTATCTGAGCAACAATGGGAATGGCATGGGGCAGAGACAGAGGAGATCACCATTTCAGACAGGGATTTTCTTGCCATAAATAGATTCAGGAAAAAGATATTTCTTACCTACTAGTTTCACTATTTAGTTACTTTAAAATGGTTTTCATTCAAGGGCTTCCTATTTGCTCTTCCCATTTTATATTCCTTGAGCTTCTTTCTCGTCTTCCTTCTGTGCACCTGTAAAACCACTAAAGAATCCAAGTATTAGAGTGCCTTCCAAACTGGGCAATGCCATTTCTTAGAGCTTAGCATCAAGGGAAAGAAGGAGATAGTAAAGTACTCAGTAAAAACATATAGTTTCAAAGAATATTCTGAGTTGGAAGGGGCTCACAAGTCCAATTTTTCCCTGATATCCAGCCTAAATCTCCTCTGGCACAGCTTCAAGCCATTTCCTCAAGCCCTGACACTGTTCCTCATAGAGGCAGAGATCAGCGCTTGCTCCTCCACCTACCCCCATGAGAATGTAGGAGACCACAATGAGGTCTCCCCTTAGTCTTCTCTTTTCCATACTGAACAAACCAAAGGTGACCTTAGCCATTCTGCATACGGCCTCCCATTGAAGCCCTTCATCATCCTTTTAGCCCTCCTTTGTCCCTAATGACTTAGTATCTTCTTTATGTTTTGGCACCCAAAATGCCAAAATATAAAGCCCTAGCACTCAAGGTACCACCCCAGTACAGATCAGAGCAGGACAATCCCCTCCCTTGCCTGGCTGGTGATGCTGTGCCTGATGCACCCCGGGACAGGGCTGGCCCTCCTGGCTGCCAAGGCTCTGCTGACTCATGTTCAGCTTGCCCTTGACCAGGACCACCAGGTACATTCCTGCAGCGCTGCTCTCCATCTTGTCATTCCCCTGTCTGCCAGTTCATTCAGAGTTGCCTCCTCCCAGAAGCCAGAAGGTTCAGAAGCCAGAACTGGCCCTTGTTGAACTTCAAACAGTTGGTGACTGCCCAGCCCTCTGATTTGTCAAGGTCTCTCTGCCTGCCATCTGCAGACCTACATAGTATCCCTTCAATCCCACCCATTTATGTATTAAGAAGTATTACCTGACGGTAAGGAACACAAAGTTCTAACTCAACAGGTGCTATTCTCTTCGTTTTCATTAAGAAAGAACATTTGCAGATTTTAACAGACACCTGTTCATGGATTATGTGACTAGTGGGGAAAAACACCATGTGTTATGAATAATAAGGCAGGACACGAATATGGCAACTAAAATTTCTGTGTAACACATTGTGAGCTACAGAGCTTGAGAAGGCAGTAGAAATTGCCTGACTTTATTCTTGGAAAGCCAAAAGACATTTGTAAAAAAAGAGTAAAGTGCTGTAAAAAAAGTCTAAATCAGTAAAATCAACCCACTTAAATCTGCTGCAAAATAGCAAAGACTGAAGAGCTAAGGGTGGTAAGGTGCAGGACCCCCAGGCTTACATGTTGTAAAGTGGCCTTTGAGGGGAACAGCATTGTGGCTGGGAATGCCTTGATGTTCCAAGGACAGCATATTTAGTGTATAATGCAGGTTCAAAATGTACATAAAATACTGGGAGTACCAGTTCTAAACTATGACAGGCAGATACCCTGAAAGTCTTTGTGAACCTGTATGTGTTGAGATCTTTTTTGCATGGAAAGGAAGAAATGCATAAATTTAAGGATCAATCATTTTTATCTGACCGAATAAAGTCCTTAAGTAAAATCTCTTTTTAGAAGAAAGTAGTTAGCATATTTTGTGATTAATTCTGTTGTTTTCCTGCATGAGGACATTGAGATGCTGCAACTGAGGCAAAAATTGGGTTCTGTTACTTACCTCCTTTATACATTTGTACTAGGCAACTAAGCAAACTCTTCTTCTTGGACAAGAATTCTCTCATTTTCTCTTTCTACTTTCCACAAATACTACAGTAAAAATAATTAGTAAGCAGGCCAGATTCCAATCTATTAAAACATGGTTTATCTGGAATGGCTCCATTGTGGCTGACAAAATCCATCTGGGTCAGCAGACCTGTCACCAAGATCAGTAGGTGACTGTTGACCTCAGATTTTTTGAGAACATGGAGCCTGCAGTCACTGGAGTGAGGTTTGCATGCTGACAACTAAGTACCTGGTGTTTAGCTCAACAGAAAAATCTTGGGACATTGCCAAAACCAACCAAACGAAAAAACAGGGAGAAATCTAGAGAAGAAAAATAGCTGCATCACTTCTCTTGCCTTCTGCCTTCCACTGTATTTTCTGGGCAATCTACATCACATTCTATAGCTAGGTTACAATTTAGGAAATTACTTCACTACTAAAAAGCTGAGTCATCTTTGCTGAAGCAAGTCTATATCATAATGGTGACATAATTTAGGGATATCTTGATTCGGCATTTTAATCCATCCTTTTATGTGGTTTGGCTAGAATAAATAAGGGATAGAGAGGAAGCCTTGTTTCTTGCAGTATCTTGTGCCATGTATTATGCATTAAACAATACTTACAGTACTGAGCCTGGTGGGAAAGGATATGTGTAGTTTAGCCAATAATCATGACTTCATTCTGTGTAGGAAAAGGGCTTGAGTAGAAGCATCAGCAGAAGCTGAACACACAATGTGAGATGGTTATATTTGTTTTACCAGTTACTGCCTCTACAGACTTATTTAGTATTGAAGAGTTCCTTACAGATTCTTACCAAAATTGACAGTATTTTGATGGAGTATTTTGTCAGTTCCATTCAGCAATTACTTGTGAAAACTGAGATAGGTAACAGACTTCCTGACAGTTTTAAGTCTTCATCTCAGAGGGACAAAGGTTAATTAAATGCTGCTGCAACACAAAATTAAATTTCAGCCAAATATCCTTTCAGAACCAGCATAGGATGGAAGGCTGCCAAAAAAACCCCACATGTATTTGGAACTCAAGAAAGAAGAAGAGCCTCCAGGTCTGCAACATAATAAGATCATACTTTTGATAGTTTCTCAAAGGAGTAGGCTAGAGGATACAAGGATGTTGTTTTTTATGTCATTTTCTTTCTGTAATAGCTACCAAAAAGTAGGATGTAAATTAAAATTCTACTCAGTTCTTAGTTCCTCTGAAACACATCAAGACTCTAGCATGTCTTCAAGCTTACTTTGTCCTTCATAGAACTATCTCACATTAAAACCTGATTTTGAACAAAACACTTCTAAAAACAAAATTAAAAGCAAACAAATAAATAAACAAACACAAGATGACGCTCCCTCCCCCCAAAAATCCACATCAACAAACCAACAAAATCCCAATCAAACCAACTAAAAAAATTCCCAGTGTTTGGAAATAGGAATCCTAGTCCATGGCTTTTCACAATCAGAACTAGATAATCACCCGTGATCCATCTTGTGTTTTCTTATAACAATAGAACTTTCCCCCTTGCTAAGTGACAGAACCAGCCAAGGTGAAAGAAGAATGGTCTGAATTCAGTTTGTCATGATTATTTTGATTTTCCAGTATCTACAGAAATGGATTTGGTCCTATATTTCTTGCTTCTTGATGGCAATTTTCACTAGCACCCATTACAATAAGAGCAAGCAGCACCAGCATCCCATACCAGATTCACTGCTTTTGTGCTGGCAGAGTCCTCTTCCCCACTGAGGCCTGCAATGTACATCCTGGGCTGGTGTGTACTGCAGGGTGCATCGCTACGCTGCACTGCTGCACTTCACTCATTTGTTCTCTGTGTTTATCAGAGGAGGTAAATAGCATTAACAAGGGGTTTTTTCTTTGACAATTCTAGGGTTCAGGGATGTGAAGGTGGACCTCCCTATCACCAAGGGTTTAGATGAACTGACCCTGTAATTTGCCACAAACCCTAAATGCTACATTCATCAACCTTACCAGGCCAGGTTTTCCAGTTCATTTCAACACACCAGCTGAGCCATTGGCACTAGTGTGTTTCTTGAGCAGACTCAAAACACTAGTGTGTTTCTTACTTTCAAAGTATTTAATTGTGAAAGTATCCAAGTGAGGTCAGCTTTTTACTTACACAACATTCAGATAAAGAAGGCTCTGTATTTTTGTGCTGATTAGATATGTCTTATTTTAAATGCAACAAAGAGCTAAAGCATAGAGCCATGGATTCTCCAAAAAAGCTGAAACATTTGAGATCTCTGGTTCAAGTGAGCTCAATAGTAAGAGAATAAACATTTCTCTTCTCTTTCCTGGGTTTGCATAAAGGAATTATGAAAATGAATCATTCACACTGCACAAATGTAAACCATTTCATTAGTAAAGACATTAATACCCATAGAGGTTTTGTTTGTTTGTTTGTTTGTTTTTTTGTTTTTTTTTTTAGCCTTTATTTAGGGGCCTAAGCACAAGTTTTTAGGTACTTTCCCAAAACTACCCATGTAGAGATGTAGAGACTTGCCCTTTCTCCAAGGTTTCTTCTGGAAGAAGTCAACTGGGCAAGACAAAGCAGAATTGACTCTGTGACACACAGACATTATAAGAGGTGTCTAAAAGAAGACAATTTTTTTCAACTTATGTTCTGGTTATGAATGAACCTCAGGTGGCAGATGGTCTTTTATTTCATGCAATCATTTTCAGAAATCTAATGCATTTCTTCAAAAGCAGCATTGCACAACAATAAATATTGTAAATCACGTGTCTTTAATAAGTGATAAAAAGAACAAAGAAGTTATATGGACATATTAAGCTGGAATCACTTGAAAGGAAGTTCACAGTGGTTTTTAATCATCTTACTGGTTTAAAAATAACTCTTCCACTATCTTCAAAGGGAAAAAAAACATGACATCTGAGGGTTCATTAGCTCTACAGAAAGAACCAAGTTACTTCAACACTATGCAATTGTTTAAGTCTAAGACACAGGGCAAAGCAATGTCATAAGTTCTGTTTTCAGAGGCAAATGTCTAGAATTTAAACTCACATAAATATGAGAATAGAAGTGAATAAACAATGAATTAAAAGAAGTGTGCTAGCAACATAACTGTTAGTAGTGTCAGAAAATGCTACTTATTTATTTGAAATTGTCCTAGGACAGAAATATTTTAGAAATACTGCTGTTAATATTTAAAAAATATTGTGAAAATATACTGGTGTGACACATAAACAAAATTACAATTTTCTTTTTGCTATGAATACTAAGAAAGTTTGTAAAAAATATATCGTGTATGGGTATTTTTCTTCTGACACTAATATAGGAGGCTCATTTCAGCATCCTTGAACATCTGCGAGGTAAAGAGAGAATAATGATCCTTACTCTGTTAGCTTTTCTGTGCAAATATTAAAATTCTGCATTCAATATTAAATATTTTTTTGCTTGTGAGCACCTCTGAATCTTATGATGTATTATACCAGAGAAATAAAATTACCTGCACTTCTCTGAAAGAGAAGTGAGATTGAGACAGTTAGAAGTTTTCATTTGTGCTGAGAATCAAACTTAATTCTCCTGAGTTCCAGGCTCATGTGTTAATCACTGCACAGCAATGAAAAGCAGTATGGCATACACAGCAAGCCTTTTATCTAACATCAGCATAAGGTTAAAAAAAAGTCATCAGTGTTGTAGGAAAGTACTGCACTAAATACACATTTACTATGTGTGAAGTCTGAAGGCTGTTAGAGGAGAGCAAATATGGCTGGGATCCTTACTTAAGTTCCTGCTGGATTCTTCCCTAGCTTAAGAAATGAATAGACATGACAATCTTCAACCAGACTAAAAGAATCTGCATAAATCATATTAACTAAAGTTTATCTTACTCCAATTTAATTTGAATATCAACATCATATTTAGTTAATATACTCCAATATTTAGACATCATTATATTTCACTGGTGGTCTATCTTTTCAGTTTGGCACCTTAACACAAGAAATACATCAAGATATCTTGATTTGATTATTTAATATCAGCCACTGAAGGTACTCTTGAAAAGCACCCATGAAAAAGGGCAGAGTTATAATTTTTAAGTGCTGTTATTCAGAGGCTTATAACATAACTGTTTCACATTGTGAAACCATATGCCGGAAAACAGAGGCACAAAATCAATACTATCACACATTCCTAGAAAATTCTGACACACAGGAAAAGCAAGGGTTTATTAGAAAGAATCAGAAATACTTTGAGACTGTTTTCAGTTGGAACTAGGTCACTGGATGGTAGCTCTTGATTAACATTACAACATTTAAAATAGCCCCTAGTACTTTCCTCCTGAATCTTAAAGATCATTCTGGAATAGCAGGAGTTGACACTACAAGAAGAAATCACACTTCCCTGCAATAAGCAGAAGCTTCTGACTAGTTACAGATCTATTTTTCCAAAATCTGTGGGTGTATGAGCTTGGCTTTCCATGTTAAACAGGAGGAAAACTACACTAAGGAGGAAAGAAAAAGTTGCAAATGGATTAGAAGGAAGAGAAGCAAGAATTCCAGTTAGCTTCAAAACTTACTGCACATGCTAATGCACTGTATCTCAGCGCTCACATCACCCTGTGCAGCAACCTACTTGTCTAGGCTGTAAATGTGAATATCTAAATAGTCGATTAATCAGGCTGAGTTTTTTAAAATCAAATGGTAGAAGATCTATTCTGACTCCTATCAGCCTTAAAAAATAGCTGTACTCTGTCAGCAGAAGTAAAACATAAAGCTTAGCATATTAGCTTCTGCAAAGCTGCAAATATTGGGAAATTCAGTTGGACAGACTAAGGCAGGAGGAAGATGTGTGTTGCTTCCTTGTTTTCCAATGTGGTATGAGAAATCAGAATTTCCCACTGTGTTGATGGCAATAAATAGAATTACAATTATAAAACCGGTGATCAGAGACCATTTCCTCTTAGTCCCACTTTCTTATCATTAATGATAAAATGGAGAAGAAATGGTAGTTGCACATACTGTAATTATAATTAAGCCCAGTAAAACACTGACTACTCAGCGCTACAAATCTGACTTAATTAGTGCCCAAAGAAATACTGCTTTGACTTAGCACCTAAGACATTTTCATACTGCTATAAGTATTTCAGGGCAACAGTTGGTTTCTCATCAGCTGGTTCCTGGTGTGTTGGTTATGCTTAGGACTAGTTTCTGCCTTCCTTCTAGTAGGGCTGTTGGCAATTAACCAAAGGGATAATACTTAAACCATACCAAGTACATTCAGTTGAGAGTCCTAGCAAAGCTAAGTTAGATGTAGTAGTAGGCACAAATTCTGCTGAAGCTTATCTCCTTACTTAATGTTTATAATGATGTAGCTGCCTCAAAGGAATAGAAGCAGCCATGACCTGAGTTGCTGAGCTGGATTCTGCCAGCAGCTGTTGAAGAGTCCAGTTCTTTCAGTGAACCCTAAGTGACATCAACAAAGTGACATCAGCAAGGGTTATGGTTGTGGTGCTGGCTGTGGAATACTCAGATCCCCATCATGGATGGAGAAATTGCTAGATAGGGACAGTGACATCTCCTAGTATATTTGAAATTCTAGGGAAATCTAGGGAAATAAACCACATGGAGTGACAAACTGAACATATTGTTTGATTGTTTATGAAGAAAGCAAATGAGACATCATATCATTGCACCTCACATGACAAGATTGATCTCTCTTATAAGACTTTTTTGAAATGCTGAAGAGAACTAGATTTCACCATTCTTCTGTTTTACTCATAGGAACCTTCAACCCTGCTTAGATGATATTAGGCTATCATTAAACCCTAACATTAAAAAAAAAAAAACAAAAACACATATTTGCTATGTACAGTACAGCAACCAACAAGTTGTACCTTTCTGTGAAGTAGAGAGATACATCTGTTCCCCATCATCTTTCTCTACAGTAGCAAGTGGATATCACAAAGGCAAAAATAGTGAGAGTACAGCTGGGAGAATGGATGCAGTGCAGCAGCATTTTAGAATATCTGAGTTACATAAGCTTTTATGGTTGAAGTTTTCTGAGGACATGCATTTGAATTCCTCTTTCTAGTCATGTTTTACACATCTCAGTTTAATTTGTGTTTCCATAGTCACTTCAGCCAAAACACAGAACAAGCATATGGTAAGAATGTACAAGAATATATTCGTCCATTTTTTGAGTATAACAAGATTAAGTGAAATAAATGCTTCTCTCCATCCCTTCACGGAAGGGATCTGTCACATAACTCAGAGGTGATTAAAATTTAATTTGAAATTTTTGTCGTTCTTAACAACCAAGCCACACCTCACAAAGAGCTACACAACTGTTATATAGGTTGTACTTAAAATCTATAAGCTAACTTTAAATGAGATCATAGGACACTTAAAACATTCTCTCCCTCTGATATAGATATTTTTTCAAAGCTTCAGAGCTATAATACTGCCTTTTGTCACCTGTACATGCATTTGAGTTGACAAAACACTATAAAGAAAATTGAGTAGAAAAAAAATTAACTGTTGAAGTTCTTCAAGTATCCTGCAGTGATCACAGGATATTTCATATATTGCATATTGCAGGTTGGGCTTCTAAC
>WEIU01013801.1:294584-305861 GCA_013389925.1 Aegithalos caudatus | reverse complement strand
TTTTTTTCCACAGGGAGTACTGTGAACAAGACCATTTTGGCAAAGGTATGCCCACATGAAAGTTTGTGTATATATTTCAAGCCATTCCCTGCCACCTGATCATGTCTAGTAATGTGAAACTGTGGTTTGCTGCTGGCAGCAGGTCTCCAAAGTTAGTACAACATGGTGGAGTTCTCCAGGTAGGTAATCCCCAACCAAAGATCCACAGCCAAAGAATTTACTGCGTCCTCTGTATAAATTACAAGAATCTGCCAGTGTGAGTAATCAGCTAAGCAATGTTGATTGGTTCAAGGTGTCAGAGGACTGTAACTTGCTTGAGGACATTTGCTAGTCAAACATATTTTTAGTTTTTATTTTTTTGATCCTTGCAAGACTCTGATTTTATTTCTGTAAGTCCTCTGTCAGCATAAGAAAAGGTTATTGGTACCTACAGGCCATTACACATGAGTTTCTCTTCATGTGGGTGTTTATGGTCCATCAGAGAAAACGCATTAAACTGCCTCCTTCTCTGGCAGCATCTAGGGCTGCGTTGGGTTTGCCAGACCAAAAATGTTCTTCTTGGCTGTGGGCATGGCATTATCAAATAGCCATCATATACTCTCTTGGGCTGTAACTAACCTCTCATATGAAGCCAAAAAAACAGCTTGAAGACATATTGACATCCCTATAATGGCTCCTACACAGTGGGAAGCTCCTTGTTTGAACACAGCCTCCCAGATGTGATGGCGTTAAATTTTGCCTCTGGTGAGATAACCTGGAGGGAATTGTTTAGAAGTGTTCCTGTGTTTGTTTGATGCTGCTCTCTTTTATTTCTGTTCTTTTCATGTACTTTGTTTACTCTTGAGGAAGGATTTGTGTGACTCTGTAAATGATTGAAGCACCATTTCCTCAGTCTTACCCAATCACTTCTTTGTGCAGTGTTCCATCCTTTCTTCCTGCAACTCTTCCTTTTGTGACAAAGCCACTGTTAATTGCACAGCTTAGATTCAAATCCAGGATCAAAGGTTTGGTGTTCAGATTTTTTTGCTCTTCAGGCATTTTCTTTTTCTTCTCTAATTATGAGAAATTTGCAAAACCACTAACTACCTGATTGAATTGATTTTTTTTTTCTTCTGTAAGCTGAGGACAAAAGGCTAATTGGGGATATTCTTAATTGATTATATCTCATGTTTTGGGAGGTTGATATATTTCATTGTATCATTAAAAATATGGTGATGGTTTTCAAGGGTGTTTACAGACACCTACACCTGAAAGCCACACTGCTGAGAAAGGAAAGGCTGCCATTGTGTCACTTTTACCATTCACGAGAGTGATAAAACTGAACCAGTCTAGGCACATAGTCTGTTTATACACATTTGCTAGGTTAAATGAAAAGACATGCTGTGTTCCTTGTCTATCAAAAATCTGTATATGCATTCAGAGTGGACAGCTGGCATTTTGAAAAGCTGTTCTGGGCTTTAAAGAAAAAAAAAAATACTTAGTTGGCATGAGAAACCTCCATTTCAAACATTGACAAAGACAGTGCTGGTGAGAATGTCTTGTTCCTCAGGGCAGCAAGGACTAGGAGGTCCACATGCACTTCCCAACCAAGTTCAGCCCTATTTTCTCATCTTTCATTAACTTACAAAAACAAAAAGAAAAAGGGGGAGGGAGCTGAGGGATATATTTATCTATTTTAAACATGGGTTTACAACTTTTCTTCCTTTTGAAATAAATTTCACCCATAATTCACTTTTGGCAGTAAAACTTCACAAATTGATTATAATCTGAGCAATGGTTAGACTTTACACATTACCATGCTAGGCTAAAATAACCCCAGATTATTCCTGGAATAAACAGAGTTACACTGAGAGTCAGCCCATGAAGTGAAAATGGTGCACGTGAAAGTAGATATTACTAATGATGTACTTGAAACTTTCAGCCAAGGTTAAGAACTTCATGATACAGGGGTGGCAAAGATGAAGCTAGATAAAAAAATACCTTTTCACAGTACTATATACATACTTCTTATGTACAACCACTATAGAGCTTTCCTTGCCCTTAGCAGTAGCCAATCAAAAAAGTGCTAAAATGGCAGATGACTAAGACATCTCTAAAAACAAGCAGGATACCATGTGCTCAGTGTCTGCATCAGCTAATTAATGCAAAAGCTGAAAGAATCAGCAGCAGATACATTACATGGCTTGCCTTTATGTAAGTTGGATTTATTTGTTTTCAAGCTTAGAGATAAACAGTTCATGATACAAGAAACTGCCTGTATGTTGTCTGTTCATGTGATGTTTTGTTTTTTGAAATCTTCTCATCAGTAAAAGAAAAATAAAAAGCCCTTCCTACAGCTACATTTTTATCATCAAAGACAATGGGAGTGAAGAATTATGGTTTACTCGCCCCCACACACTGAAGAAAATTTTATGTCATTCCTGCACCCTGATTGGCTGTAGATTCCAAGGGATAGATATGTTTTCCTTCTCCTTTCTTTTGTTTCTCAATTTTAGGAAAATTGAATACCCTCTCTCCTTGGTTTTCTCACTTGTCCATCCAAAACCTCTAATGAGATTTTACCAAAGGTGCTTAGAAACACTCCCAGATCATGGAAATGATTTTTTTTTAATTATGTTATAAATTTTTTTTAAATATAAAAGAAGCATTTTTTTCTAGTTTTGCTTTTTGAGGCAGTGAGGAAGAAAGGCATTGAACAAATACATGGCATTAAAGTAATAAAATATCATGTGAATTTCCTCTATATTTTAAGCTTATTATTTTTTCTAATTGTCACACACAACTAAGAAGAATTTAAAGTGATACAAATTATTAAAAAGGGTTATTATACAAACCACATCTTCATCTGCCACTCTTCCATCAGACAATCATTATTCGCCCTCAACCACTGCTTTCAAGTTCTATTGCTTAGTGTAAACATTTTAATTTTTTTCTTTCTGGAAGGCATGAAGATAAACCATGCATGAATCAATACATGAATGAATCAGCCTCTGGTGTAGCTTACTGATGTATTCATCATTTATATCCTTGCATAATTTACAGAAATTGAAATTGTAGCTGGGCTTTGCATTCAGCTGAATGTGGCTTGTTTATACAGTCCAATAGGGTTCCGTGTTCCAAAAAAGCTAATTTATGGGGATTGCTCAAGCAGAATGAAAACACCTAAAGCTTTGTGCTAAATAGATGCAGTTAAGAACCAAGGTATCCCAGTACTTTAAGATAAAGCTTGGTAGGATCACGAGCCTCTTAGCTCCACTACGTGGTCTGACTTAATTCAAAGGGAGTTTTGGCTCCAGATTCCTGTAAGGCACTGAGAGACCTCCCATATTCAGCTGTTCCACAGCTCCTGGGGTTGTCCCTCAGATAGCCAGAATTAGCCACCACTGCCTAAGTAGCTGAGTTTGGATCTTAAACTCGATTGTCTTCTGTCACCAATCTTAAAGAGAACAAGATTTGATGCCATAAAAGCAGTCATGGTAACTCTTCTGAACATTTTTTGAAAACTCCCTTATTACCAGCATGTTCCTTTTCCCTTTCTGTATCTTCTCTTGACATATATCACAGTGACAAGGACTAATGGGAACACAATGTTTGCCAGATTCCCTCAGAGAGCTCCTCAGGGAGTGATATTCTTCCTCCATTCACTCCCTCACAAATACACCCTACAGTTCTCCCAAGCACCAGTGGAAACGAGGGGCCATTACAGACTACCTGTCTCCACAGTCTTTCTTATTTTGAATTTCACTGGCCTTTGGTAGGATAACTCTGTTTCTATCGTCTCTCTTGATTGCATTCTCCTAGGGATATATCTTTTATATTTTGAATTCTAAAAGATTCCAGGGAACAATTTGTGTCTCTCTCGAGTATTTGCTTGGAGTGCTCAGATTTAGCAGTTACAATTACAAAACAGTAGAAGCCTATAAGTAAGGAAAGGCTTTTCTGGGTTAGAAGGATATTTTCACTTTGATTGTGGCTGTCAAAGGGGACTTCACATTACATCTCACCTATCCAGCTAACATCAGAGCAACCTTTGCTGCTTGAGTAAAAGGAGACTCAGGGAGACACATTATTCAGTTTTGTATGGCAAAGGAACAGAAAATGCATTTTCAGAAGCAGTCTAGAGCTCCACATTTAATAACATCTGTATTTAGAAAGAAACACTGGAGTGGGGCCTTAATGAGTTATTGTTATTTCCTAAAGGCACAGATTAAACGTTTGGTTCTGTGAAAGTCAGAAATCTTGAAACACCCATATCCCATTAACACAGCACATCAAACATCACAGGCTGATTTTTAGTTCAGCTGAAGGCTGAGGATTTACATCACTGACAACAGCCACGCATATGGTCACATACAGTCAGGAAATGAATAACTCTGCTTGAACAAAAGTGAGCAAGGGTGCAATAAAAACATATCCTGCAAAGGGATCTGTGAAGGGAAATGGGAGGAAAGCTGAGCTCACATGAGAATAACAAAGCTGTCTCACTCATGAGCCCACTACTCAGCAAAACACAGAAGAGGAAAGGGACAAGAGCTCAAAATATTACCAGGGAAATATTTCCAGGCCAGTTATTCAGCCTGAATGACAGGCTGTACCCAGGGTGCCAAGAGGGCACCAAAAGGTCCTCCTTGTTCTGAGAAGCCTGACTTCAGAGCAGAGCCCAGTCCTGGAGTGCAGGATGCTGAGGAATATGTTTGGCTTGTCACTGATGAATAGCTTTTGCTTGTCAGTCACCCAAATGGTGATGGCAACTAAGAGGTCAAGACTGCTGGCTCTATATCTGCTTTTGAAATAAGAAACTGCATATTTTATTTGGCTAAGTCAAGAACAGTTTTAATATTTGTTTCTGTAACCACAGATGGATTTTGGAAGCAGTTAAACAACAACCATGCACAGACAGTCTGAGAGACAATACAAGAGCATGCACTCTTTTGCTATTTCTGATATTCCCAAAGAGAAACAACATAGAATATGAAAAAAAAAAAAAAAAGGCATGAGTCCTTTATAATACATATAATATAGTGAGAAAATACATATAATGCAATGAGAAGCATAAATTCTGGTTTAGTTTGGTTTGGATGGTGCACATCATGTGGTGCTTTGCCCTCAGTGACTTCAATCTCTCACCTCAGGCAGAAAGAAACTCCATTGACCTGTTTGGAAAGTATGTTTCCAGAAAGGAAGTAGTACCAGTCAGTCACTAAGGGGTTAAAAATAAAATATACCTACTCTTGCTTAAAAATTAAACAGCTTTGCATTGTGACACTTTGGTGACTTCAGTATTTCAGTGTTTAGAGTATCTGGTGATAACATGAGCATGCACTTGTTTGCAGGGAGATGTTTGTGTTGTACAGACGTATGCCTTGTACAGACATATCTTTGGCCACCTACTTTCTTGCATTGCCTGTTTAGTATTTTATTGATTTTTTTTTCATAATCATCATATCCATTCATACAGTAATTAAAATCAGAAGTATTTTATTGTGTGGATATCTGCACTGTGTTGAAGTGACTTTCGAGAAGCTAAGCCTCACAGATAAATTATTGTCTCATACTGTTCCAGCTTTCTTTTGGACCCTAGATAACTATGTTAAACAAATATTTGCTTTTCATATTTGGAGTTGCCCTTTCTTGTGTGTCACCACATTTGTTGGTTGACCCTATCTGCTGATTCTAACTGCCTTCCCAAGGGATGCATATCTCTGGCTGCCAGCCCCCACCAGGACATGGTGTTTCTCAGCTTGGAGCTTTGCTTGCAGAATCTGAAAAGAAGGGAACAGCCAGTCTGAGCCATGAAACATCTTTGCACCACTGCTCAGGGCCACACAGCAACAGGGACCCTCTGGCAGCCACAGGTCTGCTGACTCCACACAGTCCCTGTCTTCCCAAGGAGTGCATGGGGGCTGCCCAGGTACCCCTGAGCTGCACACAGGTAGGACTCCTGGGCCAGCCAGAGCTCCAACCCCACACAGCCCAAATGCTGGTGGCAGCTCCCCAAGGTAGCCGTGATGAAAGTCGTGGATGCAGGAAGAACATCCTCCCAAAGCACCTCCATGCTGTGGGCAATGGTTCCTATAGCACTTCCCACACTCTGTGAAAAGTACAGCAGACAGTAGTTATCTAATCTAGCCTCTCTGACCTTGCAGCGATGAGGATATGGAGCAGTCACATGGCCACGCCATTGGCAAAGAGGCTTAAAATCTGCTCCCAACTGTTTCCCAGGGGGTGTTTACTTCCTCCCAGCTGACAGGCATGACTGTACAAACACTCCTTGCCCCTATGAGGACAAAATAAAATAAGCAAACCTTCGGCAGCAATTTAAGTTTGTGTGACATTACTCTCAGACACACTAGCAGTAATTATATGGCAGGTAGCTGCTCTTAGCTGGGAGATGGTAACAAACAGCTGTGAGTTCAAAGACCAGCCGGAGTCACCACTACAGTTATGATAAGAACAAGGATACAAATGATAACAGACTGTGAAACAGAATTGCCATTAGAATTAACAACAGATGGGCAATTGCTCCCAAATCCTTTCAATATCAAAAAGTGCAAATCAATTATTTTAGCCCCATTATAAGTAAACCAACTTGGGCTCTTCCCCAGGCACAGAAGGGCCTTGGCCTCAGGTATGAATTCAGAGAGAAGAGCAGCAAAACAGAGACCCACCCTGAGCAAAGGTCCTACAGGGTAGCAACAGCAGCATCTGTCTGGTGCTTATTCCCCTCAGCAGGTCCTTTGCCTACATGAATTATGAACCCTGACCGGAGAATAATGGGCGTAAAATGAGACAATGGGCTAGCCATGAAAAAGGGATCACAAAACCTGAAAGTGAGAAAAAAAAAAAAAACAAACCAGAAAAGGGAAGACCAGTGGAATGTTGTGGGAATGGAGAGGGCCCCAGCGGCCCTGCCTTGGAGAGAGGCCTGCTGAGGAGATAAGAAAGGGATTGCACAACCTCCTGCCAGACCCCCAAGATAAGAAAGTAACTTTTCAGCTACAGCGACCAAGAAAGGTCCTGTAAGCCCCCAGAAGTTTGAATGTAATTTGCTGTAACCCATTGGCCCGTGCTCCTCCACTCCCACCTTGGTTTGCCCATAAAAACCCCTAGATCGCCCCGCTTGTTAGGGACACCCGTCACTGGCTCCCCTTCGCTGATGCTCTACAATAAAGCTGACTCCTGCGGAATCGCCATACGGACCCTCCTCTCTTCTTCCCGGGCGAGCGATAGAGGCTGCCTCGCAGGACAGGGCACGCAGAGCTGAAATCACATAAGAGCTGAGAAATCACTAAGCTGCCCTGTCTCTGCTGAGAGAAGCCTCCGGGCCGCTGAGGGGGTGCTCTGGCTCCTAGAAGGTTGTCTCTGGCGAGATATCCTTTTGGAGTGGCTTCTGCCCCCTGGGTTCGAACGGCGGACCCCAGACCAGCGGCCGGAATAGAATGTGGAAAAGAAAATTGTCCAGAAGAAGAAATACTGATGATTGTCAGAGGATGGACATCTCACTCCTGCCAGCCCATTGCCTACAGAAGGCGGGAGAGCTGCAGGAAAGAGCACCACATCCCACCTCTGAGCTGGGACTGAAGAAAGGGCTGTGTGGGACCATGATGGATGACTGACTGTAGGGCATGAAGTGTTGGTGCCTGGCTGAGACAGAAAGCCAAAGCCCTCTTTACTGTCTATGGATCAAAGATCTTCTCATTTTCACTTCAGCAGAGCAGGATGTGACACCTCCTTTTCTGCCCAAATTTTAAGCAGATCACTTATTTTTTTCCCCTTCAGTGTACACAGTGTTTTGCTTTGTGGTGGAATTTCTTCCTGCTGAGTGTCCTTAAATGCTATGCTGTTGTTCTCCCTGATAGAAGTCATGGTTGATAAAAATAATTTTAGCAAAACCAACCATTTTTTCAGAAATATTTTGGTTGAAAATGCTTATCTACCCTTATACATCTACTACCTATGTCTCAGGTTCAATTTGGCAGCAAGACTTACATCTCTCCAGTAAAGCTTTGCTACACACAAATCAACTCAAGAGAAGCTTTTATTGATGTGAAATACAACAGAGAGACCACTTCCCAGGCCACATATCCTAATCAAATGGATTTTCCTTTAAAATTTCCAGCATGATTTAGATTTTTCACGTTACTCTGCTGCAAAAATTGTTATCATGCATGACCAAACTGCATTATGCTTTCAAAATGGTCACTGTGTTGAAAGGAATATGGAAAACCAAGATCAGAGGTAATTCAGCTTCAGATCATTCTCCCTTGTGGGAAGAATTGGATTTTGGCCAGCAGGACAAATCATCCATCTCTGCAATAAAATGCAAAGCAGCACATCAATGTATTTGGAGGATTTTGAACAACCTGTTCCACTTTATAGCAGCTGTTGGTAGCCTGGTGTTCTTAGACCTGTTACTCCACATTTGTTAACCATCAATTCATAGGCCAGATCTTTAGCTGGCTTATATGTGGACTGCTCTATTGAGGTTGCTCCCCTGAACTACACAAGTTGCAATCCAACCTTAATGTACTGCTCATTTCCTAATGCTTCCACACTTATAAATAAGGTATTTAGAACAGAGAAGAGCATTCTTTAATGCTTTGCTTAGGAAGAAGAACACTGTCTTTTTTTTTTTTGACAAGAGTGCATGAGAGGGGCAGGGATTGAGGACAGATAGTCACCAGTGGCAAATACTTTTGTATCCATGCATAATTGATCCAAGGATTTTAGATTTTTAAACTTAAAGTACTACTGAGCTCCAACAAAAGCTCCCTGACAAAAAGGGATTGATTCAGAGCTGCAGAAACAAGCCAAATCAAATTCCTTTAGGTGTCCTCCCTTGAAAGAAAACACCTATTATGGGATACTGAGATTGACAAATTAACAAAGTATCTAAGATGCTTTTGAACCAGAAGGCCTTAGTCCTCTGTCTGAGGTCATGGACAGCCTTATCACCCAGCACTCCCTACATAGGAATGAGCCACGCAGACACCTCACATGAGTCAGTCCTGGATGACTCCGCTTGTGACTTCAGATTAAATTTTCACAAACATACCAGTTGGGACCTGTGGGGCTGATCATTGGTACCCCTTAGCTGAGGATGGATTGCAGAGCAGGACTTGATAGGCCTGATGGACCAGACTTGGTGCTGATGAAACACCACTAATGATTCTGGTGGTGCACAGAGGCAACGGAGGAGCTGCCTGCCAGAGGGCTCTGATTTGAGTCAGAAAGGCATTCAGCAGGAATCCTAAGCAACAAGCAAGGGCTGACTATGCTCGAAGCAAAAGAACAGGAAGAAAAATTAATGCAGCTGTAATTGTTTTGGTTTTAAAATATGTGTCATTAAATGCAAATTTAGTTATGCCTTTTTTTTCCCCCAGAGAAATCAGTTTTTAAATAAACCACAGTCCTCCCCCCATCACAACACTGCCAGATCATTTGTCACAGACTGTGCTGGTCAGCTGGTCCACTTCCAGCCCCTATGCATGCTACTTTACCACATATTTTTGGATGCCCTGTTAGATCAGATGTCAGGAAAGGAGCATAACAGTATTTCTGGGTTTTGCACCAGGTCCATGGTTTCTTAATGTTTCAGCCATGCCAGTGTGTACTGAAACATTCTGTACCTTCTTGGAAAGAAACCTCATCATAAATTCAATTAGCATGAAAAATGAACCATGGCCTAATATTTTATAATCATCTACAAAGACCCTTTGGTTACCAACCAAACACTGAGGTTCTTGGCAGGAGAATGTAAGTGGTATGAGCAAACACAGATACCTCCAAGGCTCCTGTTGCCACTTGCTTTCCAGCTTTGGAGAGGGTAAGAATGAAAATTCATTCACACTCCCATTTGCTGGGTGATAACAGCACCAGTGAGAGTAGTGTTGACAAGGCAGGGCCATTTGTCAGTCTCTTGACTGACCTCATTCAGAGCTCAGCTAGAGAGGAACCTGATGTCATTAGGCACTGTCATCTGCCCTCAGGGGCTGCCAGGAGCTCTGCAGACCTTCAATGCTCTCCAGAGGGGGCAGAGCTCTTTCCATTTGCCAGGCATATCAATTTGGGTTGAACCTGGGTCACCCAAGAATGGGTTGCCTCCAGCATCATTTCATCCCACTTCAAACCCACCTACTCTTCACTTTACTGGGGTGGGAAGCCCACCCTCCTTGGTTAGCTGAAGGGAACTGAGGTCCCTGTGCTGCTGCTTACATGGTCTTACCTCTTGCAACACAAAGGGGTGCACATCAAATGTGGTCTTCAGGGATCTGTGTAAAGTAAATTAAACTAAAGGAGAAAATGCAGGTGGACCTACAAGTGCCATCAAGGTATGTGGCAATACCTGATCCTTCTCATCATAAAACCCTTTTTATCAGCTGGCTAGAAATTTGTCAGGCTCTGGGAAAGGCAAGAAGAAATTTCTAATGGTATTTGTCTCCCCACAACTGAATCTTTTATTTAATTACTTGATAGAGTTTCAGCAAAATGGTTAAGCCATTTCCAAGAATGAAGCTGGGGGCAGGGGAAATAGAGAGAAATGTTGTCAAGGCAACAGTAATCCCATTATTTTTTTAACTTCTGAGTGCCTGAGTAGGCAACCTTTGCCTCCTTTTTATGCCATTTTTATACATAATAGTAATAATGGTGGAGAAAATTATTCTCATCTCTTTTAAGAAAAGAGCATGCCCTGGTAGTAAAGGGACAATAAGACATGCATTTGCAAACAAAACAAGCTGGCACCTTCATATTGTTGGCTGCTGCCTCTGCTGCTGCTATTTTGAAAGCAGGCTTTCAGGGCCTAAGTACTCTGCTAGCAGCATCTCTTTAAATTGCCCGTCACCCGGACAAAGATCAAGACCCTCATTTCTCTGGCCCGAAGTAGAGCTGACAGCCTCTACATGTTTGGAGCATATGTTAGTGTTCAGTAATCATTTCCCTCCAGATTTTATGGCTGATTGTCATTTCTTACACAACAAGATGCTTCAAATGTGAAGAAAAGCTCAGCTTTATGATTTGAGGAATGTCCCTGGAGAGAAGATTTTAATTTCTACATGATGGGGGAGACTTTTAAATCATATTGCATCAGTTGTTATTTGTCAGATAAGTAGTGTTCTTACTATGAACTGAGCCTACAGCACATGTGTAAACTGGAATAAGTGAAAGGAAAATGAAAGAGAGGAAAGAGAGGAAAGAGAGGAAAGAGAGGAAAGAGAGGAAAGAGAGGAAAGAGAGGAAAGAGAGGAAAGAGAGGAAAGAGAGGAAAGAGAGGAAAGA